>QMIH01001190.1:113686-182439 GCA_003987875.1 Clarias batrachus | reverse complement strand
ATTATTACTTTTGTCAGATTAAAGTTATTTATGTGACCATTGTGAGTTTTTCTTTCGTTGACCGAAGGGTACCAACAATTTTGTCCACGTGTGTAATAACATGTACGCAAAAGATAACATAGACTCCAAAAAATAGTTTCAGTTCCACCCATGAACTATTTAATTTAAACTAATTTACCGCAACAACTACAGGACAAATATAACTGAAATTCCTATATAAGGCAAGAATAATGCATTGCATTCTGTCATACACCTCAATCAAAATGTTAAATACAAGTATGTTTAAATCTTAAGCCAAGTATATTTAAGTATACTTTGATTTACTATGAGCATAAAAAGATAAACTGAAATCATGTTTATATTTAGTTCAAATGAAGTATACTAATAGCACATTCAAATACACTTCTTTTTGGTAAAGAATTAAGCTGCCATGCTTTATGCATTTGCTCACTTTATATAGTTCACCACTGATTTCTGTAATTCCTATTATTAGCTCTGTTAATGTTTAGTAATATAATTTAAAACTCACTCTGTCCAATCAGTGCTATTGCTAAGAAAAATGTGATTCAAATTGTGTTCTTTCAGACAACTTAATGAGTCATTTAAGGATGGCTGCTTTGAGGACAGCTCTCCCCCCTCCTCCATGCTGGATCCTGACTATAGGTGGTGTTTTGACTGATATCTAGGATATGATCCCTTCTTAACATGAGAGCCACTAATGATGGATGTCTGTTTACTTTTTAACACTTTTCACGTTTTAAGGACATATAAAACACCTATTTCTTTCATTAGTTCCTCATTACTGTTTAAACTCAATCTGTAATAGTTGATAATAAAGCCTGTTCTACTGTAACCCTTTTGTCCCACTTACCACTTTTTAATCACTTTGAGTGAATGCTCTTGATGTTTTACCCTGACTTTTATTGCCAGTTACATTTTCTGACTATGATTCCTCCATGCTGTTTCCATAGTTTCCGGTCCAGCCCAAGTTACGGTGACTGCTTTTCCACTCCTAGACTTTTCAGGTGAGATTTTCTCAGGATAAGCTTGAATCAAATGTCTCAACAAATACACACACATACTGTGGTTATAAAAATGACAAATTTACTCAAAATAATCATTATTAATAATCACAAGCCCCTGACATCTGTGAGAAACAACATGCTTCCATTGTGGTCATTACCGCTTTTTAAGGGAGACACAATTTTTCCATATACAGTGCAATCCAAGGTTCCACTGTACTGCAAGTTCTCTCTGCAGCATATAATCACTAATAAACAGAGCACTATTTGATATAGTGACTTTCTTTTTGGTGTTGAAAGACACACTCACAAACTTGTCATTAACAACAATGACTTTTTAAAAAACTTTATTAAGCAATATAGATTACTCATCAGATCATCCAAGTGGCAGACTTGATTCTGCTGTGACCTTCCACTTCTTCAACATCTAAAACATCATTTTCCACCAACCCCAGAAAACTAGAAGAGATATTAATGCTATGTTTCCCTTGTTAGATTGTTAAACTTCATTTTATGCACAGCATGTCAACCAGCAAACACTGTCTGACTGCTAAAAAAAATGCACACAAATCCCCGAAACCTGCTCTATAATTATTTATAAAATTTACAGAGTAGGTAAAAGATAGAAAAGATAGAAAACTACTCTCACACAACCATTCACCATACTCACTCCCAGCATGCAACTCAAGAAAGAGAGAGAGAGAGAGAGAGAGAGAGAGATTTGGGTGGAGAGCTAATGCAGCTATCGTCATCATAAGAACATGGGTTGGTGATGATTCTGCACAGGTGTGTCTGTGTCTAGACAATAAGAACTCTAGCTCTTGCTTGGTTTGCAAAAGGGCCAAACTGCATAATGTCCAGTTTAACAAAACATTTCTTGACCGTTAGCCAGTTTCAGGAGCAGGTTCTCTGGTGGACCAGTGGTTAGCAATCAGCTCTCTCACCAACAGGACCCAGGGTGCTAACCCAAGTTCATTGAGCGTCAACTTAATTGCCAATAAATACATACATACATACATACGTACGTACAAACAATAAATACAATATATAATAAACAAGCAAACAATCAAAAATAAGCTAGTATCAATAGTACATGTCAAGAGCATATTTCAGTTGAGAGATTTCTAAAATAATAAAATAAATATTTTTTAAGAACTGTTTATTTTCTTTTAAAATTTTAAAATAAAATCAAAAAAATTTATTTGCAACATTGAGTTGGGCTCATCAATTTTTAGTTATGATATGATCATGTTGTCAACATCTTTTTTTAAGTCAAAGAAATTCCAATTTTCAAAACAACATACAGTAAAACTTTGGATTGCGAGTAAATTGGTCTGCGAGGGTTCTGCAAGAGATGCAAAGATAAAGTGGTTAATTTGCTTTATTCTTACTTTCTATTTTGTATTAATACTGTTTAGATATTTTCTGAGTTTTCGTTATTTCTTATGGAGAAATTCAATTTAATATACAAGTACTTTGAATTACAAGCATGTTTCCAGAACAAATTCTGCTTGCAATCCAGGGTTTAACTGTAATTCCAAAGGTGTTTCTACATCCGCCACATTGACAAAAGTAATGTTGCTACATTGCCACATTTAAAACCAAAAATTCTTCCTGGCTGTCAGTGCCAGTGCCATATGCTGGAACCCCAAGTGTAGAGTTGGGAGAGTAGTCACTTGGGGGAAAAAAAAGCTTTGTGGTGCACTGGAATTTAAAGATTGACTAGATTTATTATATGTTTGGGCTGTGATCATTTCCACTTTAAAGCCAATAATTTTGATGTTTAAGTCTATGTTAAAACTCAACGTTGCTTTTCGCTCATACACTACTAGATTCCGAGTACAGAAACAAATGATAAAAATAGCTATATAGTTCCTGCATGTCTTATTTCATATAAAAATTATTAACTGACAATACAAAGTCTCCTTATAATACACATACACTGTTCGGCAACATTTTTTAAACCCTAACCGATGCAGTGAGTATATTCTGATTTCTTGAAACAGCATGTTGTAAGACATATCTCTTGCATGTGGAAAATATTATTTTTATCTAGATTTCATAAGAGTCAATGTATTGAAAGAAATGTGGTCTGGAAAAAAATAATGTATTACTGGAGATGACATAAATGTAGAAATCATAGTTACTGTATGTCAACTCATGCAACCTTATCTGTATAGCACCTTTAGAACAAAAGCAGCACCCAAAGTGCTTTCCAGCAGGGTCATTCTATTCCAAATCAACCAAAAAATAAATATCCCACATCCTCGAGGGCATAGATAACTGTGTAGATAAATTTACACAGTTTAAAGATCCATATCTAGATGGATACATATTCACCAGCCAAACCACCCTACATGCCCTCTAGCAGCTTTCAGCAGGTTCTGTGCCCTGTACATAAATGCTTTCATTGGGGCCCTTATTTTCTTTATCCTTATCTCTCGTTCTTTGTGTAGATGGATTCATGGAGCTGTCTTATACGGTGTTTAGTTAGGCTGTGTCTCCTCCTTTGCAAGTACTGTTCTGTGTATCCCCAGTGTCAGCCTTCTCGTGTAGTTCTTTGTCTGTGGTGTCCCTTATCTGTTTAGATATGTGTAGCCCCATGAGTGCTTAGCCGCTAGCAGGGTTAGCCGCTAGTAGACCTAGGCTGCTAGTTGGGTTAACCCCTAGTAGGGTTAGCCTCCATTAGGCTAGCCTCTAGTGGGATTGACTACTAGTGGTTCTGGTCGCTAGTAGGTTAGCCGCTAGTTTGGAATAGCCTCATGTGTGCCTTGCCCCTTGTGTTCCGGTTCCCGTAGTAGGTCGGAACTAACCCGGTTAGCCATTAACCCCCTTACTTACTAACCCGGTTAGGTCAGTATCCAGTATATCCATATTCCGTGTAGCTACTAATCCAACTAACCACTAAACAATCCTGTCTCTAGTCCTGTCCCTAGCCCCTGTGTCCCCGGTCTCTAGTTCCCATCTCTATTTTTAAGTTTGTGTCCCTAGCCCCTGTGTCCCTGGTCCTGTCCCTAGCCCTTGTCCCCAGTCTCTAGTTCCCATCTCTATTTTTAAGTTTGTAAAATAAAAAGACTTTCTGTTTGAAAACCCCTCTGCGTTTATGGGTTATATATGACCACGGCGACCACAACATCAGCCCGTCTGGCCTGTAGTCACAACCAGACCATGACAATAAGGGTGCTGACAGAACGGTCACTCTGTCCTGATCCAGACAGTGATTCACCATTTGGCGATGCCAGCTATGTACAGTGCATCTCAAAAAATTATTTTCTTTTGTAATTTATTTTAAAGTGTGAAACTTGTACAGTATATAATTTATTGCGTGACTGATGATTATGGCTTACAGCTCATAAAACCTATACTATTACTACTATTAATAAACTACTAAGATTTATAAAAAAAAAATTACAATACACAAATTCTGAAACATAGTGTTCATTTATGCACTTAATACTTGCTTGGGGCTCATTAGCAGAAATTACTACATCAGTGCAGCATGGCATGGAAGTGATCTTATTGATGACCAGGTTTCTGATGACAGGCTTCAGCTCATCTATTTTGTTGGATCAGGTGTTTCTCATCTTCCTTTTGACAATGCCACATAGATTCTCTGTGGGGTTCACATCAGGACTGATGGCTGGTTAATCAAGCACAGTAATATCATAGTCAACAAACCAGGTTGTGGTGTCATGCAAATTAGAGGTTTTTCCACTATGCATTGACTTTGGAATAGCACAGTGGACCAACACCAGCAGATGCTTCTGACGGTCACTGTTTTAAAAGTGGCTTGATGCTATGAATGCAATAGCATTTATTTTCTTCAGAAATTTGGGCTACATTGGCTGTTTTTTTTCCAAAAACCAGTCACAGCCACACTTTCAGCAAGAAGACAACATCTGATAACATTATGCCATTTTAAACAATACACTGTGTCCTTAAAACTGATATTCTGAATTTCGTCTAAACCGTCCATGTTGTTCTATTAATGGCAACACAACTAACTAGCTTCTAACATAAGGCTAAATCCCAAGTCTTTCTCTAATCCCTGATCAGGGCACTGTGGAACAAGAGACTCTTATGCGCACCCTACATAGCACACTAGCTGCTTTAATGCTGCTGGGAATTTAATCCTTAAATCTTGAGGTTAGTTGATATCGTAAAGCAGAATAAGGCAAATAAAGTAAATCTCATAAGTTTCTCAGGACTGTGCACCATGTCCATGGTTTATTCTATTCACATTTTGGCAACACAGTACCAGGAAGAATTTAAATCTACTTCAACCTAGTTAATTCCACTGATTAGCCCTTGCTAACGGTCTGTTACCAGCTCCACTAGTTGCGGTTAGTTCCACCAGTCATGGTCGAATACGAGTTGGCAGAGTAAAATAACTGATTGGTTTGTTAATCATACCCTGTTGATAATAAATGGTCTTTGTGAAACATGTTGTATGAAATTAATATTGCACAAACTTGAGGCTATGCTGTAGAGCTGAATATCAACACACATATGATATTGTCAGTACTCTGACCTCTGGCCTTATGTCCACAATAAGAAAGCAATATCATGCCAGAGGGAGTGCTGTATGTATATATACACTGGAAATCAAAATAAGAGAACAATTTATAAACAATTGAACAATTCTGAAATAATGTCATCTTCATGCTCGAGAGTTGAAGGAGTTTTTGCCCTGTCTATACAATGCTGCCAGAACACCTTTTCCACAAAGTAACTAAGGCATTTCAACAAAAAACATTCTTTTGCAGAAAACACACTGATCAAAATTAGAGAACAATGACTGTAGCCTGGTAAAAGATTACAACAAAATTTTCTGAAGGTTACAACAGTCAGCAATTAGTAGRAAGTGTACAGGCCTCTGCTCTGAATGACTTCAGCACATCTGCAGCCACAAGACAGCATTAGTCTCACGTTGCTCTGATGTGATTTTGGTCCACTCTTCTTTCAGTCTCCTCCACAGTTCGGTGACTGTAGTGGGTTTCTTGGCCATAACTTTGTCACAAAGGATTTTCCAGAGGTTTTCTGTTGGGTTGCGATTAGGACTCTGGGCAGGCCATGTCATTATTTCAATGTTTTCAGTTTCAAGGAACTGCTTTACCCGTTTTGCTGTATGACATGGTTGTCCTGCATGAACACTGCAGGCTGATTGGGTGATGAACGCAGGAAAGGAACCATATATTGTTGAAGAAGGTTCTGATAAACACTTGCATTCACTCTGCCATGTAGCTGTATAAGAGGCCCAACTCCTGCTGCAGAAAACATGCCCTAAACCATGACACTTCCTCCTCCACTTTTCACTGACTTCTTTACGCACTTTGGGTTTAGTCTTTCTCCAGATTGTCACCGAACATAATGTTTCCCATCGAACCCAAATAAACTTGCTTTCATCACTGAAGTGAACTTTGAACCAGTTCTCCTCTGTCCACACAACATGCTCCTCAGCAAAGCTTAGTCTAGCCTTTTGATGAGAGGTTTGGTCACTGCAGAGTGGGCTTTCAGTACAAATGTTCTTAAACATTGAGACACTGTATGACGAGACAGATCCTTGCCCTGTTCAGCCCTGAACTAGTGAGCAATTCCAGCTGCAGTGTGGAAATGATTGACCATTGAGATCCTCCGCAGTATCCTGTCCTCTCTTCCATGGACAACCAGCCTTCTTGGGGGACTTGAATGAGTTTGGGATGTTGTAAAGATTCAATATTCTAGAAATCACAGATTTGGAACGACCAACTTGTCTTGCTATGGCTGATAGGGTCATCCCTTTGGCCTTCATCTGGTGCCGGAGACATTCAGTCACTTTAGAACGGCCAACCATCTTGCAGAGTCAGTGAAACTGGAAGTTAGGCTGCCAGTTAAATAAGGGTTGACATATGATCAAGGAAATTGGCACCAAATGCCAGATTAACACCAATAACTGCGAGGTATCTGAAAGTGTTCTCTAATTTTGATCAGTGTGTTATCTGCAAAATAATGTTTTTTGTTGAAATGCCTTAGTTATTTTGTGGAAAAGATGTTCTGGTAGCATGGTATAGACAGGACAAAAACTCCTTCAACTGGTGAGCAGTAAAGATGACATTATTTCAGAATTGTTCAATTGTTTATACATTCTCTAATTTTGATCTCCAGTGTGTGTGTAATGTAATATATATATATATATATATATATATATATAATTGCACACTCTAAAATTTGAAATTTGAAAATTTGATTCCAGCACAAAATGTGGTGAACAGTTCATCTATGAAAAAGATTCCTCATGCTCCCAGAACCACTCTTTCACACACTCTGGAAAATGCTGCGTGCCATCAGGGAAGAAAAACTCCATAGATGTGATAACCTGATGATTCAGTACATTCAGGTGGTCAGCTGACTTCATTTTATTGCCACATAACGTTGCTGAGTCTGAGTCTAGACCTAAGCAACCCCAGATCATCACTGCCTCCAGAGGCTTTTACAGTGGACACTATGCATGATGGGAAGCCCATGAAGTGATGCATCCTTCTTACCCTAATCGCTCTGGACCAGGCTCTCATTGCTCTGGAATAGGCTCAATCTGAACTCAAAGAAGATATGACGTTTCTGCATTGCTCCTATGTACAATCTTTATGCTTTAATCTTTAACTCATTATGGAAATTGAACACTTTTTCAAAACAAGTGGTTTTCTAATAGACATACAGCTGTTTAGTCTCAATCATGTGAGTTCTCGTCACTGTGTGTGTGTGTGGAAATGCTCTTATCATCACTATTAAACATAGTTATGTTTTTTACAGTACCATGTACCCTCACCAAGTGTTTGTTATTTATGATTTTTTTCCAACCACATTTCTATCACAGTTAACTGGTTCAGTGCTATCCTTCCAGGTTTTGATAATGTATTGAAGATTCCTTAACCGAGTTCTAGCAATTTCAATTTACTGGACCAAACTTAATGTGAGCCACAACCATGTTCAGCAGGCACATTAAAATAACACACACACACACACACACACACACACACATACTGAACACCTGCTTTTTAGGTTTGAGTAATTGTATAAACAAAATGACCAAAGTAATCATTTAGCCATCTTCTTCACAGGAGTTACAGGCTATGAATGCAAGAAGTCTGTGACAAAATATAAAAGAAACAAAAATCTCAATAGTTATAGTGATAGGCTCGCCTATCTGGACACTACTTGAAGCTTTGTGGAAATGGCTTAAAATAATAATAATAATAATAATAATAATAATAATAATAATAATAGTGAAAGAAAAATGGGTGTGGGTGGAATCTAAACTTTGCCATCTTCTTTCTTCACACCACTGTCATCTGCAAAACTTCTGGTGCCTGAAATGATACCATAGTCAAATATTGGCCCTTCCAGCAGGGTGACAATATCCATCCGGTTCACTTTGGTCAACCCCGCAGTCAGAGCATCCGCTGGTGACAGGACACACACACACACAGTCTGATGTACATATTTTTTGCAAAATACATTAACAGCACTTGTCTAAGAAATTGGTCTTGTGTCTTGAACAACATTTTAAACTATTTCAATGACATACACAATTCTATTATTTACTATGTGAGAGAGGAAATTGTGCTAAGGGTTAGGGTGAAAAACAATGTGTATCTCTTAAACAGAGAGAGATAAAAAAGAAAGAGACAAAGACTCACTGGTTGCATCTTTTCCATCTCTGCTTACCCACTTCTTCAAAAGCATGAAACTCTGGGCAGTGAGGGAGTTGGGGTTCTCTGTGCGGATGTGATTGATCTCATCCACTGAGAAATTCATTTCTCGTGCCAACTCTGTATCAAATCACAAACATACCACCTTCCAACATGGCACACCCAGTCAAGTCTTCCTGACCAAATTAACTGAACCTTTACAAATTTTTCACTTGTCTTATAGAAATGGCCTCATGGATGTGTGAAATAATAAGACTACAAATAATCCTGATCTGTTGCTTATCATTGTGGTGTATTTCAACATAGAACATGTAACTGTGGACTACAATATAACAGAGTATAAAGAGCAGAGCGTTATCTAAGGTTCAAAACTTCATGCAGATGTCTAAATATTCTAATTTCCTGTAAACTAGTGGATCACCAGGGATTAAAATATTTGGCGGTATTCATTGCTTAGTTTGATCTTGTAATCTAGTGAAATTTAATCACTAGTCACAAATCATTCACAATAAATTTAGCAAAAACTATGTACTGTACAACAAACCATAATAAGAAGATATTTTTATATAAACTCACCATCACTGTTTATACATTTCTACTGTGCTATTCTATGAGTTCTATATTAAGTGAGGAAGATACAAGATATTTATTTAATACTTATTTTTTCCATAAAGTCTTACCTGTCCAGCTAAGTCCCAGATGATCAGCAACAATAGCAATACGGAGGTCTGTTCTCTCACACGGGCTCTGTGGACCTGGGAAACAAAAAAATCATAAATTTAAGAGTAAATATAAAAATCCTTTTTAAAAAAAAAAAAAAAAAACAGGCAAAGTGCTGCTTTTCGATATATTTTAAAATCAATATATTAAGATCTTAATATATTAAAACCAGACTTATTTGTCAGAGTAGAATTTTAATTATAACATTTTGTTATTGTTCTGTTCCTGTTACAGATTAACTAGCATTATGTAAATACATGAAATAAACATTTCTGAAACTGAATTTCTCAATACTACCGTAAATAAATAAATCAATAGTCAAATAAAGATTGAATAAAGTTTTAAGTAAAGTTTAACAAACGAGACTTGATCTACAGTACAGACCAAAAGTTTGGACACACGTTCTTATTCAAAGAGTTTGAATTTATATTATGGCAATAAAAAAGTGCAGAAGAAAAAAACGAGTGGTCATCATTACTTTAAGAAATGAAGGTCATTCAGTCTGAAAAATTGGGGAAAACTTTAAGTGTCCGCAAGTGCAGTCACAAAAAGCATCAAGCGCTACAAAGAAACTGGCTGACATGCAGCCCGCCCAAGGAAAGGAAGACCAAGAGTCACCTCTGCTGCGGAGGAGAAGTTCATCCGAGTCACCAGCCTCAGAAATCGGCGGTTAACAGCAGCTCAGATCAGAGAGCAGGTCAATGCCACACAGAGTTCTAGCAGCAGACACATCTCTAGAACAACTGTTAATAGGAGACTGTGTGAATCAGACCTTCATGTAGAAGATCTGCTAGGAAACCACTGCTAAGGACAGRCAACAAGCAGAAGAGACGCGTTTGGGCTAAAGAACACAAGAAAGAACACAAGAAAGAAAACTCGCTGAATGAGAAGGGGTGTCCAAACTTTTGGTCTGTACTGTATGTGATGTTGTACTTTTTTTAACACCTACCCCCCCCCCCCCCCCACACACACACACACACTCCCGCTGTGGGCCTTCTAAATTTCCTCCTCTCACTGTTCAAATGAGTTTGTAACATTCCACACTGACACATCTAAGTCTTTTGATATTACAGATTTTTTATCAATCTATAGCTGTTATTTTTAACATTTCAAGCAGAATATAATGGTAACTTTAATGTTAAACTATTATATATTTAAATGTAAACACTATGTAAGCAGAATATTAATGTAGTGGACATGTATACAGAAAGTTTATGAGTTTCTGAGATAATTTTCTCCCTAACCTTCTCCCACCTATCACTCTACTATTTGTGCTGTCTGAGAACTGAGGTCAGTGTGAATGCACTCACACACTGTGTATTTTGGCAACACTAATGAAAACATAACAACAGGGCTAGCCCAATGTAGCCACCAGGACCAGCTTTGTCTCAACTTCATGGCCAAAATCAACAAATATTTTTGTGTCATTGGGGAACTGATAAAACTAAAAGTAGTCTAGGTTTTTGACTGCATGTGTTGTGGCATTCCAATCAGAGGCAGACTGGGACCAAAAAACAGCCCAGGGATTTGGCCTTGGGTTAACCAACTTCTGGGGAAGGGGACAGGAGTGGACATTGTGGGCAACAATAGCCTGATTGTCCTCACATATTCACCTCACCTGAGGACAAAAAAATATGTACATTCAACAGCAGGATAATCCTTCGGATCAGTAATAAATAGGTGATTAGGATTAGGATGCTAGTACAGTAGGAGCCACACGAAATAGCCGCGGTCATGTGAATGCCGTGTGGCTTCCCTTTGGACCCCGTGGTCCCACCTCCCTCTCCTGCCAGGAAGGAGTGTCAACACGCCCATTCAAGCTCTATTTATTCATTTACCTGGTGCTTTGTTCTCAAGAGCACGTTAACAAAATCCAACAATTTAGCTGCACTGAGTTGCAGTTATTTTAACAAATATGAATATGAAGTGCTTATATGATGCATTGCAGTACTCTGTATTAACAAATGCCCTTATAAACTTGACCCTGAACAGCCACTGGCTGGCTTTAGCAACAATTGGTGATTGTTTTCATTTATATATATGAAAATGTATAATTTGTTGTGTCATCTGTTTACAGCGTTGGCTGAATTTGTGATTGAGACCAACATGTTTAATTGAAATTTTTAGTAGTAGTAAGCCAGGCTTTAGCATCCTTGGACAATATCTCTCTCGCGCACACACACAGACATACACGCACACACAAATAGCACCTGAAATGATTATTGATGATGATTGAGACCCATGGGTTTAATTTGCATAACAAAAATTATTATTATTAATTGTAGTGGTAGTAGTACTTTTCCAAGACAATATAAGCTCTCTCTCTCAAACACACAGCACAGGAAAATGCGTAAAACCACATGAAACTAGGGCAAAAATATAAGCAGTAAAAATACAGTAGTTTAGTCTAGGTAAACTATCCCTGTCCTGCGATAACAGGCGCTAAACCTCTGGAACATTTTAGTTGTTTTAGAATTGTTTTCAAGTGTGAGTGTTTATGGGGATTTAATCTGTCTCTGCCGCCGCATCTATTCACAGTTGTGATAAATGATTAATGCCCCATCAGATCTTTGCTGGGGGAACATTATGCAGGATTAAATAACAAAAGAAATACTGATCTGTTGTAAAGATGCGAGTCGCGCAAGATGCAGATCCACAGGCTGCTACCACAGCATAAATAATACATACCACTCTCTCATAGGTCCTCCATAAGGGCATAAGCCCAGAGAGGATCAAAAGTTTTATTTTTGATTGCAGAGCCCCGTCCATTCTCCATAGACGGCAGAGCTTTGTTTATTTTGTGTTATCAGTTTTCTTTTGTTTCCTTTCAAGTTTCCTAATTAATAATCCCACGCCATCTCCAAACGGAAAGGTCTTCCTGTGTGTATCATAAGCACTCTCACACACTCTTATTTCGTTAAACTTCTCTCATGCCCGGCGTAAAAGCTCTTATTGTTAAAAAAAATCTCGTGGCCTAGGTGCACACTGCAGGTATACGAAGAAGCGGGGCCGCCTAACTAGGCAGAACTGGTGAGCTATCGGCGCTAATGATCCCGGCGCTATGAAACACAGCGGGAGTGTATCTCGGGGTCTGTTGGGGAAACTGCAGCGCACGGTGGAGTTGAAAAGTCGTGGATTATTCAGTGAAACAGAGGCTCTGCTGACAAAAGTTAGGCACATCAGTCTGTGTGGAAGAGATGGAAGGTTTCCTCATAATAACATGCCTTGTACTGTTTTTAATCACTCTACACACAACAAATGAAAATACAAATGGTCTATTTTTTGTTTTTCATTTTATATTAAGTTTTAATATTTTATATAAAAAAATACCAAAGGAAATTGTGTATAGAGTGATTAAAACAATACAATTCATGTTATGATAAGGAAAATCCCTTCCATTCCAGGGATTAAAAATGGTAACAATGTCAATTTTAAAATATGGAATCCAGGAGATGAAATTTAAGAAGAGGCCTGAAGCACTGCAGGTCTTCAGAAGAGCCTCAGATCCAAGAGGGTCCTAAAGTGGGGAGGGGTGCATATTAGTTTGTCTGAATGTATAGGTGAGAACAGCTGATTCACACCTGGGGAGGGGGAAATTATTTGCATTTGAATGTTGTCTGACATTGTAAAGTAGACACAGTRACCCTAAAACATGATTATCTTCATCACTACACWGTAAACCCTAAWGYTCAATGTAATTAAACACACTGAGTACTGTWAACTTAAATAATTGAATGAGTAATAATTGATTATTCAGAACTTTTTGGTATTTATGAGTTTGTAGAACTGATACTTTCCAAGTTAGCTGAACAAATTCAACAAACTTAAAAATTATGATGTAACTGATTATCTCAAATATTTTGAGTTTTGCCAACTTAATCAGGTTTACAGTGCAACAGACCCCGAGTTACACTCCCCGCTGTATTTTATAGCATGGGGAGAAGCCCGGGATCATTAGCAGCGATAGCTCACCAGTCGTGCTTAATTCCGTGGCCCTGCTCTTTCGCGCATGAGCAGATGGAGAAGCCGCCTAGCTAGTGAGCGAGAAGCGATATTGATTTGGGCGCACTAGCCTGAGAGGCCGCCTRGCTAGTGAGCGAGAAGCGATATTGATTTGGGCGCACTAGCCTGAGAGGCCGCCTACCTAGTGAACGAGGAGCGATGTTGATTTGGGCGCAGCCCATCACAGGCACACGCCGTGACAACTTGTAACACAATAACAATTATATTTTGAACATTTTGCAGGCTGCCGTTGGAGGAAACAGATAATAAAGAATAAACCAATTGTTGGGTCAAAATAACCCAACCCCATTTGTAAATGACTCACTACATCTCATTTGACCCAACATGAGCAACCCAACAATGTGTTTAAAGTACCTGAAATAACCCAGAATAAACAACCCAACAATGAGTTTTACGGAAACAACACAGCATTTTTTTGTGAGTCTTTTTTGACTGCTACACTGTAAACCCGATTAAGTTGGCAAAACTCAAAATATTTGAGGTAATCAGTTACATAAATTTTTTTAATGAATGATGTTTCCAATTTTAAGTAAACAGAACTATCAATTTTCAAAGTTTGTTGAACAAATAAAAATAAAAAAATAATTGTTTTAGACCATACAGCACGGGAATCGAACCCGCGGCTGTTCGCATGGCAGGCGAGACACTTACCACTGCGCCACGAGAGCTCTATAGATTTTACATTGGTGGAATTTTTACTTAAGTTACTGTTACTTACGTACTCAAAATTATTATTCATTCAATTATTCAGGTTAACAGTACTCAATGTGTTTAATTACTTTGAGCATTAGGGTTTACAGAGTAGTGTACTTGTTTTAATGTTCAACTTCAATGTTTTTTTTAAACTCATTATTGTACAGCAAATAATAGCTCTGGTTCAGATTTTTCATGCTTGTTGTATAAAATACACAGATGTGGAAATTACCATTACTGTAGTATTTCTTCAATACAACATATTGTTTTGACTTTTTTATGACTTAATTATATTTTAAAACCGAGACGACGAAAAATGTCACTTTGCGCCACCTAGCGGTCATTTCACAAATTATTTTGAAATGCAACTGATTTATTTTGGCCGCTGTCGTTTTGTCGCGGCGGTGAGCGCGGCGGTAATAGACATTCCCCTCTTCACACCTCTGTACCTATGACACGCATTAGTAAAATTTTAGTTTATTATATATTAATGAATATGAATGATATTAGGATGTTAATAGTATTTATTATTTTACTAGTCCTATTAGTAGTAGTCATGCTATTATTATTACTAGTATCAATTTAGGAAGTTGTAATAACAGGCTAATATTTAATTTAATTCCTTTATTGTCAGTGTATGCACTGTACTACAAAAGAACTTAGAAACAGAGAAAATATCTGACTTTTGGTTAGTCTCTTGCATATCGAACAAACAATAGTAAGCCATCATCATGGAAATGTTATACTGATACCTTGTTTGCAACTGATGTATATAGCAAGCTAGCCAAATAAGCCTTTCATCATTTACCTCGTCACTGATGCTTTGCTCTACCTTTCTGTTTCATGGCATGTTTTTTTTTTTTTTTATTCATTTGTGGAGTTTCTATGTCCTCCCTGTGCATGCTTGTGCATGTTTGGATAGTCAGTTAGAACTGTCCTACATTATACAACCATGGACAAAATGGCAGGTGGCTTTGATTTACATGTTTACATTACATTAGGTTTGTTCTGTCTGCCTCATCTAAACAGTTGCCTAAAGTCCCTCATGACCTGTCTCCGGTTGGAATCAAACTACTTTTTTAACCACTACACTGCCCCCTTTTCTCTTTTCGGTTTATAGCCCGTTTACAGTATGCTCACCAATCTGAAAAAATTGAAGCCTTTCTTCAACAAAATCTTGCTTGCTCATGTCTATAGCACCACTGCGTGTCATTTCAAACATCTTGCCCTCATGGAAGGGAAAAGGGTTAGGCTCGCTGGTTGGGGTGCTGTCATCAGTTGGAGTTCGAGCTAGAGTGCTGTCTGGTGTAGTAGCTTGGGATTTGTCCTCAATTAATAAACCAAAAGGTTTTGGATCTTCATCTTTGCTTTTGGTCTCAACCACCTCTTCCTCTCTTCTTTTGTTTGACCATGGATCAAGATCTGAGTCTTTAGTGACAATGGTTTTATAGGTAGAAGGTAATTCAGCCTCAAGTTTGTAGCTGAAATATTTATCTGAAAACTCTTGTCTATCAGGGTGTCTTCCCTCCAAAGAGTAGATCTTGTACTGATCTTTACCACTTTCAGTTTTTTTGTACAAGTTGCTTTTAGATTTTGTCTTTTCTTCTGACTGCTCATTTGGTGTGAGCTCTTTTTTAAACTCCAGTTGAGTCTGGCCATAATATGGATTACCTGTCTTTCCTTCATTTGAAGGGCTTACGGTTTTGGTATCATTCAACCCATCATCTTCATCCTGCAGGTCATATCCATCCAGAGAGTCTATCTCTGTTGCATCAGTGTCATGGGAAAACTCAGCTGTTGTTGCTATAGAGCAGTCAGTAACAGATTGATCATTGTCATTTTGCTCATCCTCATCTACCTGAATGACGCCATTTATACTCTGTGACTCGTTGTGATGGGAGTCATTTCTGTCTGGGTTCCCAGGCTTGTTGCATTTTTCCCCATTCCGAGACATTTTAAAGTTGTACTTTTTGAGAGGAACTAGTTGAATTACAGACTCATCATCACTGGAATCAATGTCATCAGCCCCAGATTGGAGAGGAGATGGCAAATGGATTTGAATTACAGGCTCTGCAAAAAGGTGTCTGTCATGCTCCTCTTGAAGATTCACCTCTATCATCTTTGTGTGGGCCTCAGAAGGTGGTGAGCCCTTTTTGAGTTCCAGCTGGTCAGACTGTTGAGTGTTCAGTGGTACCTGTTTGCCTTTGTCTTGTTTTCCTGGTGATCCATTGGTCCCTTTGGATAATTCTGTTGGAGTAACAGCTTTGGATTTCTTTGCTGGTAATTCCCTGAAAATAATTGTCTTGGGTAGATCCTCTTCGTCAGGCTGCTCCACAGTTGAACTAGATGTCCCAACCAAAGACTCTGATTTCAAGTCATGATTCAATTCATAGTTCACCTCTTCAGAAGTGGATGTCTCAAGAGTCTTGGAACTTTCTCCAGAAAAATCCATAAAATTTATATGCGCTTGTGTGTTATTTGGGTTCACCTGGGCTGATGAGTTTTTCTTTATCATTTGGCTAATATAAACCTCTTCTCTTGCCTCATGCAATGCTTGGTTCACATGGCTGACAGCTTTTTTGTGGGTTCTAGATCGACTGGTGTCTGTCTCTTTCTCATACTTCTTGACCACTGGTAATTTGACATAAATTGGTAAAGGTTTGATATCTGCAGTGACACTTTCATTATTGCAGACTACATTAATACTTCCTAGTGAACACATATCACCGAATTTATTGTTTACATCACAGCTAAAGTGGTTGCTTCTAGCTATAGATGGTATGTGTGAACTTGTTGCATCAGGCTGAACAGATGTGATCTTTTTGGTTGTTTCTTTTTTGATTTGCTTATCACTTTCGTCACTGTAAACCAAAGTGCCTTTTTCAAAATTAGGGAAAATTTGAGGTGTCTTGGATTTAGGGTATTCACTGACACAACTTCCCAAACTTGTGTCAACCTTATCATGGCTGTATAAAGTTTTGTTGTATTTGAGAGTGGTATCACATACATTAAATAACTGGGCTTTTGCGATATTATAACCTTGTTTCACATCACTGTCTAGAACATCTTTTGGGCAATGCTCACCTGAGACAGATAGATTTGGGAGACTGTCTCCAGCAAACACCTGATAGATGGGTAATTTATTTTCCTGTAGCTTCTTTACTAGTGCACCAGCTGTTTGACTGTACTGAGACATCTGATCTTTCATTATAGCCTTATCTTCAATTTTCATACTGACAAAGCTAAACTTGGATGTTGATGGCTGGAAACATTTAGAGGGGTTACTTGAGTAGCCCCCTTGTTTACTGTTATCACAATACTGAAGTAAGACACATCCCTTTGGGCTACTTGGGAGGCTGGCACACTTTCTTTCATAAGGACTATATCTGTCCCTAAATCGTTCTCTGCTCCACTCTTCTCTGCCACCACCATTCCTCAACACATTTTTCCCTGGGCTGCTGCAAGTAGAACTCGGAACTGACTGAGTTTCTCTAATGTTTGGCGTGTGATTTTTCTCCTCAGTGTACTGGAGCTCATTCTTCATTTTCTTGGTTTTATTCCTGAAGAACAATGACGTTTCACTAAGCTTTTCCTCAGCTTCTTTGACAGTTTTATCTACCCTGTCCTCAAATCTATTTTTTTCTGTGCTTTCTCTCTGCCGGTCATCGGGTACTCTTGTCCAAATGGATTTCTTTGGACTAGAAGGATCTGAAGCATACTGCAGAAGGGATACGTTATCATGAGTTTCATTGTCATCTATGACACCACCTGATTTATCAGGTTTAAGGGTGACATGTCTCATTGAGCCACCATTTGTTCCCCTTTCAAAATAATGGGAACTTTCAGTCAAAGCTTTGTCTGATGCTGTACAAGAACAGTCATATTTCTCAGTGAATAGCTTTTTAACTGTGATTTTATTTGGCTCTCTTTTTATAATGGATGAATCAGTTTCATGAGACTCCACTGAATGTGGTCTTTGTAATTTTACAGTTTTGTGCAAGTCTTCAATCTTTAACTGAACAGTCGTTATCCTCTCATCATCCTCTTGTAAGAAAGCGGAGATGACTTTCTCCACTTGTTCTCTGTTTTGAAGCCCATTCTTGTTGTTGCTACATTGATAAACATAGATTTCTTTCTCAGGATGATTTTTGGTTTCCGTTATAATGATCTCTGTAGGTTCAGTTTTATTTTCTTTTTCAATGTGAACCTCAATAATGTGTTCCACTTTGGGTATTGTGTCATGTGGTTCTTGCCATCCCTTGTTGCCACTCTCATGTTCATATAATCCAGTGAACTCTCTGGAGGAATCTTGACCAGGCTGTAATGATTTCATGGTAGTTCTTTTAAAGATCTCTGATGTTCTCTCATTCCTTGCAGGTTTGTAATATAACATTCGAGTAGTGGTTGTTATGTGAGTCTCTTCTTTAAGTCTCATGCCTTTATATGTGATGTCGTTCTCAGGAGTGGATCTGGCTTGGTACATTTTTACTCCATCTTTATTGCTGCCACTGAGTAATCTGAACTCTATATCAGTGCATTGCGCTGGAGAATTGGCTATTTTAACCTCATCCACTATAGGTTCATTGGTGTCACCTGAAGATTTATAACTCCTTATAACTTGTACAGTTTCAGTCCATGTTTCAGTAATAACTGGTGAGATTTTCTGAGAGGCACCTCTGGAACCCATGCTGTCAGTACTCTGTGGAACAGAGGGTGTTCTTTCACTCCGTGTCTCAAAACCACTGTCTGATAGGGGACTTTTATCTTGATCATGAAAGATATCATCTGAGTCTAGAATGGTTTCTGTACCAAATAATGCATCTGTTAACCTAGACAGCTCCTTCTCTGATTGTGAAGGGTGTATTGTCAATGGGGCCGTTTTGAACTTGCACTCTTGAACTGCTGTAGCATGTTTTGAGACATGTTTAGGTTTTTCCTCTGTATTTTTCCTGGTCTCTTCACTTGTCTGTGCTGCTGTTACAGATTTGGATAAAGAATTTGTGTCAATGTCATTGGTGAGATAGTCAACCACTTTTGCCAAGTTAAAATCACTGTGAGTCACAACTCTTGTTTCGACCTGAGGTGCCACTGTCTCATATCGAGGAGGACACCACCATCGATTTTGTTGGTTTTTATGAGTATCATCCTTTAAATCTTCAGCCTTACTATCTTTCTTGCATTTTTTTACTTCTTTCATAATATTATTATTAAGTATCTCGCTAACTTTAATTAGGTCTCGTTTGACCTTCTCCATAATCTTGTACTGTTCTTTGCCTTCAATTTTATGTTCCTTATGTGAGTCAGACAGAAAGCCTTTAGAAATAGAGCATGCATCAGTTTGCAAAACAGCTGACTTTCCAATTATATTTTTCTTCATTTCATGCACATCCTTTAGTATCTCTTGGCTGTTTGACAGAGTGGATGACGAAATGCCAGGTGGCATAAAGGCCAAAGTTTTATCAGGGGAGAGAACTCTGGTAAAAGTTGATGGCACTTGAGAATTTTCCTCTGGGACCACAGATTTTTTGGAGGACAAGCATGCAGCAGTTGATTTGGAGATGTCAGGAAGTTTTTTGAATTGCTGTTCGGGTGAAACATTTCTAACTGAATAAACAGGCACTGCAACTGTACTATAGGTGACAGAAGTAGTAAAGCTGAGGGAGGCGCTATGAAAGTCATTGACAGAACCTGAAGACTGAATAGGCTGATGAGAGGAGGGTGTAGAGATTGGAACAGTCTTGAGTTGTTCAAAGTTTAGTGTACTTGCTACTTCATCAAAAGCGTCATTAACACTGGTTGTGGCAGCAATTGTTGTGGATTTTATCCTCTCTTGTAGGCTGGGGTAGGGGTCATGAGATTTTTTAGTTGGAAAGCTATGAAAACTGGATGTATTAGTTTTTGTTCTCATTGGGATGAGCACTGGCAATGTTTTAATGGGGGAACTAATAGTTGGAGCATTTGATATATTGACAGATTTATATGAAAAATTGGAGTTAGTCATGTTCAGAGAAGACTTAGGTAAGGCAGGTGGAGTCATAGTGCTAAAAGATTCCTGCAGCAGTGAGCCTTCAGCTGTGGGTTGAGAGGTTCTGGCTGAACTTAATGGAAAAGCATTTACAGAGACAGAGTCAGGAACATTTGTTACTGGAGATGATGAGGTTGTCAAAGATGCCAGAACTGGATACTGGGCCTGTTGCTCCATTGTCTTTTGTGAAGAGGAGACAGCTGTGTTGGAACTTACTTGTAATCCAACATCACTGGCAGACTTGAAAGAAGGCATAAATGAGCTTCTGAGGTCAACTTTTGTGTCAGAGTGTTTTGACAACACAGACCTTAGTGGTGAGGCAGATGGCGTATTGGAGGATGAGCTACAGAGAGAGGCAAATCCTGACATGGCCTGGGCATTTGCGCTAGCAGTTGGGCTGTTTACCCAAGCCTGGTATTGCTGTGTCATACAAGTAGGTTTGTAGGAGTAGCCAGATGTCTTTGAAGTTTTCACAGCAATTTTTCCTCTTTCAGTTTTATCTATTATAATATAAAGTTGAAATAAAATAAAGGGAAAAATAAAACAGAAGAAATCATAGTTAATTTCTTATTAATCAAATACGAAATGCAGCAAAAAAAAAAGGTACAAATAAAGCACCCAATAAAAATTCCACTACACATGCAAGCAGTTACGTAGGTAATGTACAAAAATATTTTTTAAATTTCCAGTAACTGAAATCTGAATCCAGTATTAAGAAAGATTTCGCTAGACAAACCCCACAAAAGCAACCTAGAATTTTCGTACACTACAGTCTACAAAGTTGACAAATAATAATAATAATAATAAGAATAATAAGAATAATAATATTAAGCAAATAGCCTCTTCACAAATCCAGAGGTGGGTGGTGACCCTGCAGTTACATGAATATATGAGATTCTACAATGCAGGAAAGCATCATGAAAACACAGTTGCTCTTAGTTGCCTGCCCTTACCTAAAAGACCCACAACATAGGGGTCATGAGTCGTGGTACCTAGACAAAGCCAAAGACATGTTCTTTGAGAAGAGGGGTGTCCTGTATGAAGGTTATATAGTGGTTAAGTTATGTGGTGGAGAAAGCTAGGTCAGGATGTGGAGAACATGAGGCAAGTTTGCAGAACATGCCTGGGGCAGAGGCAGAATATAGCAATGGTCCCACTTTATCTCTGGGATTGTGCAGACGGGCCCTGGAAAAGTCTGCCTGTAGATTATTATGGGCCTTAAATGGGAAAATGTTTTTCATGCCCTTTTTGCACATTCTAAGTTGATGGATGCATATCCTGTGTCTGCCACTTTAACCACCGCATCTGCCTGCCAATGCATTATTTTCAGTAACCATGGGTTAGCAGATCATTTAGTTTCATATAATGGCACTTGTTTCAAGAGTTAGGAATTTAAGGGGTTCCTGGGAAAAAAATGGAATACTTGTCACTTATTACGCCTATATCAATGGCTTGGAAGATCAGGCTGTAAAAACGTATATAAAATATAAATTATAGAAAATCTATGTGGGATCACTGAAAGCAATTTGCCAAGCCCTTAATCAGCTACACAGTAACTCCTCCGACCACCACATGTTTGACACCAGCAGAAACGTAAGAGTGTCTCAGACACTTCACTGCACTCTGGATTTGATACATTGAGATCTTACATGGAGAGTTCAAGAAAAACAAAGGAGACTGAAAGAAATGCATGAGAGCAAATGAACATAGTTTGAAAAGAGTGATCTCATATTTATAAGGACCTTTGGTCATGGGCAAAATGGATTCCCATGACAAATCCCCAGGAAAAAGTCAGTGACTGGTCTCCTACAAAGTGATGCTGGTAGACTAGTGGACCAAATTCACTTAGCGGACAGAGTTGCTTCCCAAAGTCAGATCTCAGCTCTGTCAGCACTTTCAGGGCCTACAAATCCAGTACTGCCCATGTCTCAACAACAAAACACAATGTCAGAGACATTGCAGAAAACAAAATAAGTCAGCGATAGAGATGGAGGGATCCAGTGCTGCAGGGGGACAAACATGATGGCTAAGGAAACTACCAGCACATTTAAAAGACTTTGTTGTTACAGCTAGGTGGAGTTATTTGAAATTGACTTACCATGTCAGGTGTAAAGCAGCAATACTGGGAAATATGTTGTATTCTTTTGAACTTAGCAATGTAAAGTGGGTTTTAATGTTGGGTACACCTATGAACTAGATAGTTGTAGTTTATTTAGCAGTCATTGCACAGAATGCAAGAAAAAGAGATGTAGAGTACTCAGAGCCTTTGATGAATTCTTGATTTACTTCATGTTTATTTTGTGTGTTTAATTTTTTGTGTGCACCAACACCTTTGTTATTTGACTCGGCACAAAAATAAAAATCACAAGTATTGGTTTACGCTAATGTATATTACAGAAATTTTCCCCTATATTACTACAGTATACTAGAGTAATTTTAATATATATTACAGTATACTATAATAGTTTTATAGTTTATGTTCTTAAATAGGTTATATAATGATAAGGGAAATGTTTTCCCGGCACTTCAGCCTGTTAATACAAATAAATCATCACATGAATGCCACAGACTATTTTATAATTTATTTAGAAATTGTTGCTGAACACGTGCATTCCTTAATGTTCACAATTTGCTCATATTGTGGCAATTTTCAGTATGATAATGCCAAAAAAACATCTCAAACTGGTATTCATAAACATGGCATTGATTTCAGTATTCCTCAGTGGCCTTCCACATCACTGGATTTAGATCCAAAAGAACATCCTTTCCTAAACTTAAGCATACTGAATCTCAGTTTGATATATTTTTTATCTTTTACAATTATTATATGTAACGTAAATTATATGTAACGTCTTGTGAAATCAATACTATAAACAACTGAGCAATAAGAGGCCATATTTAGAATTAGCATAATGTTCATAATAAAGGCTTAATATTTTTGAAGTGAAATTTAAAATTACAGGCAGAAAATTAGGACTTACTGGATGTGGGATCACACAAACTGTTGAAGCGTTGTCGTAATGCTAATGAAGCAATGATATGACGTTGATTTTTGTCATTCTGTAAACATAATGTAAAAAAGCCATAATTCATGTAAATAAAAGCATTTTAATGTCTTTTAGTTTTAAATTATGTAATTATACACTACTCACAATAAGTTAGGGATATTGTTATTTACATGAGTGCTTTTCCAATTTGCTCTGAATTTAAATGAAATAAGTAAAAGTTCCCTTTGATATTATTAATAATGTATGAGAAAAAACACCATTTTCATTAGTTTAATACAGTGGAACCTTGGATTACGAGCATAATTCATTCCGGAAGCAGACTGATAGTCCAAAACACTTGTAAAAAAACAAATTGTATTTTCCTATAAGAAATAATGGAAACTCAAAGTATTCATTCCACAACACAAAAAATAAATACATAAAAATAATTCATACAAAATGTAAAGTAAAAAATAAAACAAATGAATCTGCACTTTACCTTTAAAAAAAGTAACAATAAATCCTGACAGATAAGCGTTTCCATTTGTGTGCGCAGCCGCTGTGTATGTGTGTTTGTGTGTGTGGAATTAGCCCCTCCCCTCTCCTCGTCTTACACAGTAACCCCCCCCCATCCCCCTCCCCCTATATAATTAATATATTTTTTTCTCTATACAACATGTCTTTTTTATATTTCTTATTTTATAATCCCGTTTGGTGCAATTTGTAAATGATAAACCTATGAATTTATGTTCTAAAATAATATTTGATAGAGATTATGTAGGGGGCAATCCGTGGCAGGGAGGCATTTTAGCGCATAACACCGGCGGTTTGTAGCGATGGAGTCCCTAAGGGACCGTCTAAAACGTGCATGACCAAGACCCAACCATTTGTTGGGTACAGATAAATGAGAGTCGGGGTGTTTTTTTATTATAAAAAAAAAAAATTGTACTGTACTGTACTATAATGCACTCTATCCTTGCTAATAACTACAACCATTCCCTTTGCAATAATCAGTTTAATAATGTTTTTTTATTTTAAAAAAAATTTTTAAACTACAACCTTTTTCTCATTCAGTTTGATTTCATTTTGCAATCTTTTTTTGCAAAAAAATTATTATAACAACTGAATTAATATCAAACTGAATATTGCAGAAGGGAAGGGTTGTAGTTATTAGCGATAGAGTGCATTATAGTACAGTTGGTTTTATATTTGAAATTTCTATAGCAAAAATGTAATTTAATTTTGTTGATTTGTCCTTTTTTGCAACTTATAATAGACTGTACCAAAGTGCATTCATTTTCATACATATCTTTACAATTATTATTATTATTTTAATAATAAAAACACCCCAACTCTCATTTAACAAATCATCTGTTTCATTGTCGCAAGAATTGTCTGTTATCATTTATTTTAAAATGTACACTAAAATAATTATTAATCAATTAAACAAACAAACAAATAAATAAATAAACAAATAATCCCTATTGTAGCCTCACAGTGTACTATGTTTGATGTTCTTTGAGGTATTTATCTGTATGCTTGTGTATTCTTCTGTAAATTTGGTTGGGTTTTGGTCATGCAATTTTTAGACGGTCCCTTAGTGACTCCATTGCTATGAAGCTCCGGTAAGCAGTGTTTGACAGATTTAGCTCCAGCAGGCTGTAACAGGAGAAGATTTAAAAAGATATTTATTTTTAACAGCTTCTCTGTCCACTCCATAGTAGGAAAATATGCAATTTTCCATTTTTGTGTTTATTTCTTGATAAACAGATGAGATAATCTCGGTTCACCTCCACTGCACGAATTTCTCCCTCTTGGTCGGCGACTGCGAGTGACGTCACTCCCCATACAATCATGCTCCACAGTATAGACCCGCCCCTGACCCTGATTGACAGGTTTCCGTGTAACGTGTTGGAAATGCAATTGCAAATGGATTAGCAATTGCGTTTGAGTTTTGGCAGGCTACATGCGCGACGCAGAGAAAGTGAAAAAGCAGACGTGCTAATTGATTTTGCTATTTAAATATGACAGGCTCGTGACCTGTAAGATATGGGAAATGCAATGGGAAATGCAATGGGAAATGGACTTTGCTTTTTCATTTGAAATTTGACAGTCAGTGTGCGTTCGCGAAGGCGAAAAAGCAAACGGTAATGCAAAGTTTGCAATTGCATTTGAATTATGTCAATCTTTATGCGTCCACATATGGAAAACGCAATTGCAAATGCAATTTGCAATTCCTTTTGAAAAATGTCCAGGATATCATTCCATATACACACACACACACACACAACAGAAACAATGCTTTTACATCTTCCTAATGACATTCGACTGAGCGCAGACTAACGGAATCACTGCTGTAAGGTAATAATAAAACAGATTAACATGCACTTTACCTTTAAAAAGGATTGTGACAGAGCAGTGTTTCTGTGTAGAGCAGAAAGTGTCTGTGTATCTTTGTGTGTGAAGGCAATGGGGGCGGAGAGTGCACGTGTGTGTGTGTGTGTGCGTGTGTGTGTGTGTGTGTGTGTGTGTGTGTGTGTGTAAGTGTATGGTGTCAAATGACGCACGCGCACTGCAGGCTGGTACAGAGAAGGAGCAAATGGATCTTTAACCTCTATAACGAGACTTTCTTTTGCTTTTTACGCACACACGTGTGTTATAATAAACACGCACAAAATGAGTGCAAAATGACCTTGTTTGTGGCAAGCTGTACTATGTGCTGTGCAGTTTATTAAATAAGTGTAAGATGTCACAATAGCACATTTTTCAGTGTCTTCACATACCTGCCATAACTTTACATGTCTGTGGTCTGTACTTACTGACCAATGTCAATAAATATGTCACACTTTACAACAGTAAATACAATTGTAGATTGAAAGACAAATGACTAAATATAGAGGATAAAGAATGGAAAGGAAAATGAAAAAGGACTGCATTCATTCCATGAGCTGAAGATAACTACCAGCAACAAAACAATTCTAGATAAGGGCATATTTACCTTATCACCAGGTTCTCTTTCCAGCTTCTACATTTTCCACGATGCATTAAAAGAATTTAAGGGCATATAGTAGAGCAGTTACAGGCCTCTGCTACAACTGTATGTTAAGATGGAAGTAGTAAAACAACATTTTTTAAAATAGAGAATCAAGGGGAAGTAAGGAGAGGAAATAAAAAAGGCACAAAGATATCAACTGCTACAAAAACAAAACCAACACATACATTCTGCATCAAAACTACAAGACAAGACAGTAGCATGTGCCTAGTAATGTGATGAATAGTGCCATTTGCATCTACCATGTCTGAGTATATTTCTATATATTTTTGTAAAGTTTCTGTATGACTTTGTAGCAAATTTAGGGGCCGATAGCTCCCCATTCATTTTCACAGAGAAACTACAATGGACACTTCATTGTCACTTAAAGTACAGACTAAACATATTACTGAATTCCCTATCCCAGCACAATTTTTTTACTAAAATTTTTGCGTCTTAGTCTTGCATGTGTCCTCACTTTGGTTCTACATTATTGTTTCAATAAATCTGTT
The DNA here is from genome assembly GCA_003987875.1 of Clarias batrachus. Lineage (NCBI taxonomy): Eukaryota > Metazoa > Chordata > Actinopteri > Siluriformes > Clariidae > Clarias > Clarias batrachus. Next base: position 155,738 of record QMIH01001190.1, on the reverse strand, counting down.
TTTCTGTTATGACATTATTTCATGGGCCTCTAAGGAAATTTTGATGCTAGTTGCTCTATTAGTGATGAGGCTGAAAGCCAAAATGTCCCATAACAGGCTCTTGATTTGCTTCATTACATCTTCATGCACTTTTGGTAGTACTTAATTGTTGTTACCCTTTCTCAGTTACTCCGTTTCTATTTATATTTTAGACCCTAGTCTACAGTAGTCATATTTGTACTGGTGCCATTTGAATTTAATCTGAGCAATGTTAGTTTTTCCAACTATAAATTATTTATTTATTTATTTATTTTTAAATCATATCAAAAAACTTTCCAAAAATTATGTTTCGTCAATTTCAGATATGTGGGACAGTTTGTCCATAATGTACCTATTTTTTATTTGCACAATTTTTTTTCTCTGCTACTGTAACAAAGGAATTTCCCCACTGTGGGACAAATAAATATATATCTTATCTTAACTTCTTTGGAGAAATAGAAGCATGCACGTCTTCCTTCCCAGCCTTCCTTTCAGTCTTTTCAAAGGAGCGTAGAAATTGTCATCATGCAGTATGAGTTTAGGTAACAAGTGCGGCACCTGTAGCACCTGTTGTTGAATGCTTGTTTCATGGAGATGCCCCCAAATATTATTCTGGGGTTTTTTGTGGGCTTGATTCTGGGCCACTTGATGTTATAGTATTTATGACTGAAATGAAGCTACTCATATTGGTGCACATTTTGTGTTGCAAACGGTAGCATTTATTTAGCAATTATATATTTGTGTTTGTTTCATGGCTGGCGGATTAAGTAGGCATTTTTAGGCAAAACGCTGCCTTTGCAAAGCTTAATTGCGTGCCGCAGGTTCACACAAAGATTTTTTCATTTACTAAAACTCATACTTACAACCACATTTCAGCTATTCATAGACAATGTGCATTGTGCTATGTGTGATCTGAGTGTATTATGAGTGAAATAAAGCTGTTCACATCAATGCACACTTTCACTTCACAAAAGGGAGTGTTTATTTAGGAAGCATATACTTGTGTTTTGATGTTTTTCTGGGGTACTATTATTGATGTTACATTTCATCTGCTTTGCAAAAGTTGCCACTCTTTATGACTGAAATAATTATATATAATATATATAATAATTTTCTATAATTTAGAAAGACTCAGAAAGTCGGTTTTAATAAATACCACAAACTCAGATCATACTGAATGCCCAGCCACCATCTCTGATCTGAAGCTAGGACTGTTAAAAATTAGATCTCTCGCATCTAAAGCAGTTATTGTTAATGAAATTATAACAGATATGGAGTTTGATATACTCTGTTTAACAGAAACCTGTATTAAACAGGATGAGTATGTAGCTTTAAATGAAGCTAGTCCTCCTGGATACAGCTACATACAACAGCCTCGGCTAACTGGTAGAGGAGGAGTTATTTATAATGATAATATGTCTATCATACAGAAACAAGGAAACAAATTGAATGAATTTGAAGTTCTCTATAGTAATATAAAAAGTGTAGCTACAAATGTTAAGTCCGCTCAGTCGATCCCGCTAATTCTCATTTACAGACCCGCAGGGCCGTACTCTGAATTTCTCTGTGAATTTGCAGATTTCCTCTCACACCTAGTCATTTCTGTAGAGAAAGTGTTAATTGCTGGAGACTTTAATATTCATTTTGAGAATMCAGAAGACYCTCTGAGAACAGCATTYWTGTCCATACTGGACTCAGTAGGAGTAAATCAATGTGTAGTAGGACCCACTCATAAAGCAGGTCACACTTTACATTTAATACTATTCTTCGGATTAAGTACAAGAAATTTATTCACAATTCTACTGTCTGAAGTTATCTCAGATCACTATCTTCTCTCAGTTACAGTGTGTCATAATAATAATGTACGCACCGCGCTACCGTATTAAACGTACATTCACATCAACCACCACACAGAGCTTTATCAGCAATCTCCCAGAGTTAGCAACTTTGATTGGATCACCATCTGACTCCACAGAACTCAATCACGCGACTGAATATATAGAGTCGAAACTCACTCTCTGATATAATTACCACACACTTTAAAACAGGCCACTCGAAAAACTCCTACATAAACTCCAACTTATCCAGAACTCTCCTTCCTGTATCATAACCCAATCACCATTAATTCATCACATTACCCCGCCCTTCAACAACTCCACTGGCTCCCCATCAAATACTGTATAAAGTTTAAAATTCTCCTCCTCATAATTAAAGCACTTCATAATCTCACAGACTTTATTTGTACTAGTCCTCGCCTCTGGAATTCTCTCCCCGAAAACTTCCATAACAGAGATTATCCAACCAAATTCAAAACTAAACTTAAGACTGATTTATTTAGAAATGCTAATTCTACATGATGCAAGGCTACACTCTAATCATAAATGTCTTAAATCTTCATTTCCTTCTGAATCATCATTTGTTTTTAAATGTTCATAGTTTATTTTCATTTAATTTTTGTTTTTAATCTTCTCTTACTACTCAATGTTATTTTTGTTTTCAGTGTTTGTTTTAGGTTGTGTAAAAACAATATAACAAAGCTTATGGTAAATAAATTCTCAGAGTACCTATTTACAGTACATGGAATTTTACGGGGTTGTCACTGAACGTTTTACCCTGACAAAGAGCAATATAAGAATAGTGCCAGCTGGCACACCATAAAAAATTATTCGGCATCTATTTAGAGTTTTTTCTAAACTTGTGCTACTGTTGTTTACTTACAATATTTGTTAATTTTTTTTTTTATTTAAATGAGGCTTGGGCTCCGAGATGTTGAGCCTATTTACTACTGTACGTAGTCTAATCAGAGCTCTACCGCCCGTTCGAGTGTAATTCATAAATTATGTTTATAATAATGAAGTGAGATGCCCTAAATCGTGCTTTAAAATTATTCTACAATTCATTTCAAACACGCGGCTCGCAGTTTCACTTTACAAAGGGCAGCGTTTTGATCAAAAGGTGATAAACACATTGATGGATGGATGTTTGTTGATAAATGTTTAAAATGATAATTAAATAAATAGCTGTCCATCTTTTTTGTGTTTATCTTCTCAGTTTATTATACACTTATTATACATTATACACTTATACATTATCTCTCTGAGTAAGTAAGCATAATAATAAATAATGAATCATTATATTGTCACCCCATGAATGAATATGACCAAATTACTGCATAACACTGGAACACAAGGATTTAATAATTTAATTAAACACGAATGTCATGCACACTCATAACACGACCGGCACTAGGACCCGGAAATAAGACGGTCGGGTTTCAGGAAGCATAAAAGGAAACAAGATGGCGCTTCACATTGCTCAGTCATTGAGTTTTGCCCATGCTATCACCGACGCTTCGCTCGTCTCAACGCGAGTACTCACTTTCTTGGGTTTCGCTTTCGATTGGGTGTGTGTATTTAGAATGCGGGGTTTATTTGTGTAAACTCTTGCTGTCGCTTCGGGAGAGTTCTAATAATAACCAGTGTGGTTATCCAGCCTGGTCGCGCTACTTCTGCGTTTGGGTTTACCATCCACGCTAAAGGGCTAACTGCTAGTCTTCTGGTTCATCTCCGGTTAGATCGTGACAGAATGACTGAGCCATTAGCAGTGAACCCAGCGGAGTTTGCTTGCCTCTGCTCCGTGGTTGACCAGGACGCCAGGTTGATCGATCAGCTCCGTGGTGAAGTCGTGTCTCTTGGGCCGCGAGGTGGCGAAGCTGCGACAGGGGCTCCGCGGGGCTGCCGCTCAGCCAGCTGTTGACACGCCCATCGCAGCGGCTGCTGCACCGCCAACTCCCTCCCCATCTTCTGATGTTTTTCTGGCTTTACCGGATAAATGGGATGGCACAGATGGGAAGTGCAGTGTTTTTCTAACCGCATTGGATCTCGTGTTTGAGTTCAATTCCACCAGGCACTCCACAGACCGACTGCGCATTGCTCTTCTCGTCTCGTTGCTATCCGGGCAGGCAGCTGAGTGGGCCACGGCAGTTCTTTGCTCAGATTCAGACGTCRCCTACTCATACAYGGAATTCACCCGYCAACTCAAACTCACCTTCRAACATCCTGCTGCTGAGGTGGAGACCGACTCCAAACTATATCACCTACGGCAGGGAGGGTCGTCCGTGAGCCGCTACACCGCGGAGTTTCGTACCCTTGCTGTGCAGACCAACTGGGGAGACTCCGCCCTCCAGACGACCTACTACGAGGGACTGGCTTCGCGTATAAAGGACGAGCTCGCCGGACGAGAGCTCCCAGCGACCTTGGAGGGCTTAATCCAACTTGCCCTCCGGATCGACCAACGTCTGCTCGCTCGCCCCAAGCCAGCTCCCCGTACCCTGCCGCCCATCACGATGCCATTACATCAGTCTGCTCCTCGATCCACCACTTTCCTCATTCACTGCTCCACCTACAGGACCCGTTGGTTCTCCACCTCCCGCCGTGGTTAACACAGGAGCCGGGGAACTGGGCGCCTCCTTAACCGCTGCAGAACGGGAATGCTAATTCAAAGAGGGGCTCTGCGCATACTGCGGATCGGCTAATTACCACTGAGCCATCTGTCCTCTGCGACCAGGAAACGCACAGACTCAGTGAGAGTGGCTTGCCGGGTTCCATCTCCCTCTCCACCGCCCTGACCAATGATTCCCATATCACGGTACTTCTAGATACCACCCACAGACGGTCAGACAGAGCGGACCAACCAACAACTGGGCCGCTACCTGAGGTGCTTTGTCGCAGAACTATCACGTAACCTCCACATCTCTTCTGCCACCAACCTAAGCTCATTTGAGGCATGCTACAGTTTCCAGCCTACGATGTTCGACCATAAAGAACCGGAGGTTGAAGTACCGTCGGCCCAACAGTTGGTCCGCTGGTGTCGACGGCTCTTGAACCAAGCAAACGACGCCATCCGACGTTCCAACACCCACTACACCCTTAAACATTGCTGTCGACACCCACCTTTGTTTGACTGTTCCATGCAAGGTATGGCTATCTACAAAGAATCTACACCTACAGACAGAATCACGAAAACTTTTTCCTAGATTCATCAGACCATACCGCATCACTACCTGGATTAATCCTGTCACCTACCGGCTCCAACTGCCTGTGGCGCTCCGGATCCACCCAGTATTCCACATATCCCAACTCAAACCCTTCACCACTTCCCACATGGCATGGTGGGAGGCCCAAAGCTCGGTGTGGTGGTGCCAGAGGTATAGCTCCCGATCTGCACTGCCTAGGCCCAGGCCCCACTGACCCTACAAAGAATAAGCGGCATAGACACTGGATGCATGGATAAACACGGGTAACAACCAGAAAACCAGACAAATGCCAGATGCAGAACACAGGTAAATTAGGAATCAATCATAAACCAAGCAGAAACACCTCAACTTAATTAACTGAAACCAGGATCAAGAAAAAATGTCAACACAAACGTTACCATGCTGAAAGTCCAAAAATCAGCTAAAACTTCCAAAGTGCCATAGTCCACCCATGGACTGCTATAACAGAAATCCCGCCCTTCCCCCTTAAGGTGTGACTCCTCGTGTGTTTAATAGTGGACCAGGGCACTCTCTCACTATTCATGGTTGGTCACCACAGCTAGGCATGACGACCTCAAAGCCTGGTGGAGGCACAAGTAGACTATCATCAAAACAAGGGTGGAGAGAAAATACAACATTCGGCAAGCTTGAGTGTAGAGCAAGCATGATTTCTACATACCCGGAGTGGAGAGCAAACCTGAGGATAATACTGTCAGCAAGCAAAAAGATTTTTTGAACCCATGCTGAGCAACAAAAGCAAGATGGTCTCGCCAGTCAGGAAAGACAGCAGGATGTCCTCAGTACCAGAATGTGCAGCAGGTTTTGGCTGCAATAGTGCTGTGTCTAGCATTATTAAGGGGATAATTCTTGCACAACAGGGCATAACACTGGGTCTACAAAGCATAACTTTGGGTCAGTAGAGCAACATGGAATGTTTGAGTCAACATTGCATACCTCCTGACCAACATACCATAACTGGGTTAATAGGGCAGTACTTAGCATGATACTAAAAAACAGTACTTAACTTAGGCTTGGACCTGGCATGAGAGTGCCATGGCGAGCAATGCCCCTTGCTGCTGCAGCTCCTGCAACCATTGGCTTGCAAAGTGTTTGTACTCTGTGCACTGTGCAGGAAACCTGGCATCCAGTTGGGGAATGAGTTGCCCTGTAACACCTGCCAATATAATAACAGCCCATAAACATAATAAACCACAAACGTAATGCAAATCTTGTAATGTTCCGTAATTATCCCACAAACGTAATAACTGTCCCATAACTAATAAACACAACTGCTATTACATTTGTGGTATTATTACATTAAATGCTGCACATTTGTATTACGTTTTGTTTTATTACGTTTGTGGGCTGTTATGTTGGTTGGTGTTACATGTAGCCCTGCTTGCTGCTAAATAAAAATGCAGCCAGTGACATTTTTAACCTCATGCTTCACATTTTGGTCCACTGTGCTTGCTGTCTTTAGTAGCATGGTGAGTGGTAACAGGCATAGTATTTTCCTGAGAGACCTACCCAATGTTCTAGTGTGTTCAGAAATGTATCAAGGACCCCAAAAATGAAAATGTGATCAGAACTGGCCCTAAGCTACAACTTGGCCACAACTAAAACCATGGCCAAGATGACATTAGTGCTGTTTAGATTGAAAGCCTGATAATTTTTAAAAGGCATTATTTTAAAAAATGATATATGGATTCCATATGGCTCCTGAGCATTAAACTATAAAGTATAAAATAGCTTTATCAAAAAATGTATTTAATATACAAATCTAAAGCTACTAAAAACAGCCACATATAAATGTGCTTTCTTAAATTGAAGTCTAATCATTATTTTGTGAAGTAACCAAAAGACATTTTCATCTTTTAAGACAGAATGGAATCTTCTTTGAAAAGGCATTTGGGACAGGGTCTAATTCACAGGTAGATAATTTCATTTACTGGACAAAGTTTATAAGATTTTGGATATTAATGCTGCAAAAAGTAAGAAACTTGTCATATAATTGTGTTTAGTAACCAATATATTGATTTCTAAATTGTGGTGAATTAATTCAATGATCAATTACATAAAACAGTATTTTGACATTGCGCCTTTGTGTTTGTGTGTGATCAATTGTAAATGAGCAATGTGATTGTTGCAATTTCTAAATGTTGCAAATAGATATATGTTTCTGCATTGTCATGGTGCATTTGGAATTTTGTGTGTGTGTGTTCAGCTAACCTACAGTATCTTTTGTGGTGAGTAACCATAGCTGTCTTTGATGAAACATTCTGAGATCCTGTAAACTTTTTCAGTCTTTCAGGAACAGTTAAGTTAAATGAATCTCTAAATGAATCCACTGAAGAGAAAACAAAATGTGTTACAGTTACTACCCACTAAGCCACTTTGCATGGTCTGCAATTAAATCATCAAAGATGTTTGTTTGCTTGGTAATAGGCATAACATTTAATAAAGTGAGTTTAGGATGGGTCTGTGGAAATAAGGTAGATGTAGCTGGGAAGTTCAAATGAAGCGCATGCGTGATGTGTGATACTTGGTACGCGTAAACCAAGACTTGCTCGTTTTTCAAGTCAACATTTATTAAAAATCATTGCTCGTCTTGCGTTCCACTGTAACCCTAGGTTCCACTGTAAATAAGATAAGATAAAGATAACATAATGAAATTGCAATCAGAGTAGTCTTGTACACTTTTTGCACTTTGAACCTATCTACAGTTGAAATCACAAGTTTAAATACAATTAGGTTGAAGTCACTGAAACGGAGTTTTAAACCACTCCACCGATTTCACAAACTATAGTTTACAAACTATAGTTTTGGTGAGTCAGAACATGTTAGGACATCTACTTTATACATGACAAGTAATTTTCCAACAATTATCTACGGATGAACTATTTCACCTATCATTCATTATATAATCACAGTTACCCTGGGTCAGAAGTTTACATACACTTAGTTGACTGGGCCTTTATACAGCTTGGAAAATTCCAGACACTGATGTCCTGGCTTTAAAAGCGTTTGATAGGCCAACTAATATCATTTGAGTCAATTGGGGTATATTTAGATGTACTTTTTAGGGCCTATCTTCAAACTCAGTGCCTCTTTGTTTGACATCATAGGAAAATCCAAAGAAATCAGCCAATACCTCATAAATAAATAGTGAACCTCTACAAATATGGGTTATCCTTGGAAACAATTTCCGAAAAGTACCACATTCATCTGTTTAAACTCTACACGAGTAGATAGTCCATGGGACCAAATAGCCATCATATCGCTCAGAGGTGCACATTTATACAAAAAAGTACAGCAAAACAGCAAAGGACCTTGTCAAGACACTGGAGGAAACGGGTAAAAAAAAAGTATGTATATCCACAGTAAAATTAGACCAATAGTGAAGTTACCTGAAATACTGCAAGGGAAAAACCACTGCTCAAAACTGCCATGAAAAGCCAGATCTGAAGCTGCACATGGAGATAAAGATCTTTCTGGAGAAACATCCTTTGGTCTGAGGAAACAAAAATCTAACTGCTTGGCCATAATGACCATTGGTGTCTGGAGGAAATTGTGAGGATGGCAGGTCAAAGAACACAGTCTAAACCCGTGAAGCAGTGATGGGGGAGGTCAGCATTATAATGTGGGGGGGGACATGCTGCAGGAGGGACTGGTGCACAAAGTGGCATCATGAGGAAGGAAGATTATGTGGCTATATAGCAATATAGCCACATAATCACAGAACAGGAAGTTAAAGCTTGGTCACAAATGGTTATTCCAAATGGACAATGGCCTCAAGCATACTTCCAAACTTGTGGTAAAATATCTGGACAATAAGAGGACAATTAAGTCCTCAATCCAATAGAACATTTTTGAGCAGAACTAAAAAAGTGGGTGCAAGGAAGCCTGATGCAGTTCTGTCAGGAGGAATGGGCAAAATTTTCAGCATCTTATTGCGAGAAGTTTGTGGAAGGCGACCCTACACATCTGAACCTAGAACAAGTTAAAATATATTATTTCCAAATACTAACTGAGTACATGTAAACTTCCGACCCACTGGGAATGTAAAAAATAAATTAATAAAAATAAAATTAATCTTTCTCTCTACTGTTATATGGACAAAAAAGCAGTGATCCTAACTGACCTAAGGGTCTTCACTAGGGTTAGATGTGAGGAAAAGTGACAAACTTAGTTACTACATTCAGCTATATTCATGTATGTGTGTGCGTGCGCGGTATTCGAACAGTGTGAAGTCTTGTGTATCTCAGCATACATGTGTGTCTGAAAGAGAGGGAGATTATGTGTGCATGTTTTTCACCTTTGTATGTGCTGGCAGTGTGAAATTAAGGTTGCAGATCGCCCTCTGTGGAAAGCCTTTAGTAGATTTCAAATCTTTGAGAAATGAAAGTTTTCCATATGGCTCCTGTCCAATGTCCAACACCTAAGAAACACCAGAAAGTATATACCAGATGTCTGTGCTGCAGCAAAATATCTATATACAGTATGCATTTCATCATATAGGTACAGATGATCATACCACAACATAACATAATTACTGATTAAGCATTAGTTGGCAATCTAACTACTGTGCATGATAGTATACCAATTAATTACTTCCTTTTTTTCAAACATAAATTAGTATCCATACCTTTTTTCATATTATAATATCTTTGTGAGAAGTGGAATAAGAGATGACTAATCAATACATAAATTTTTCATTTTTAATTCCATTGTACTTGTTGCGCTGCAATGGATTGGCACCCTGTTCAGGGTGTACCCTGCCTTGTGCCCTAAGTCTCCTAGGATAGGCTCCAGGCCCCCCTTGACCCTGAATACAGATTAAGCGGTATAGATGATGACTTACTGAGTGTACTTGTTGCAATGACAATAAAGAATATTCCATTCTATGGACTTTCCCTGCACATTAACCCATTTAAACAAGCATACATTACACACAAACATACACACCTTAACAGTAAAAGGTAGTCGGTTCTCTTTGAAGGCATAGAATGTGAAAACAAGGTTCTGGCTGATCTTGTTGACTAGAGATAGATTGCCATAGCATTGCACATAGATTGGCGTTCCCTCTGAAACCTGCAGTTAGTACAACATGTGCAATCAATACAAGTTTGTCCTGTCCAATATGTGTGCACACTATGTATACTTACTGTGCATAATATGTTTGCAAAAAGTTTTCTAAATGTGACAGCCATGTGTTTAACTGTGCAAATTTGTCTGCAATTAGCCGTTGTCTGTGAAAGACCTGAAAGGGTGCATCATGACCCACACCTCAATATCTTTGCTCCTGGCTACTTCTTCAAAGTTTTCCTGCTGCTCAAGTGTTTTGTCCACCTTATCATCAGTTATACAGAAGCAACGCAGCTGTACCACTGCTAAGTCAAGGGGCTTTGCAAATACCACAAATTTAGCAAGGTATGGCACACAAATCAGCTCCTTGTAAACTGGGGTTGCCATAACAACTGTATCATTCACTTGGTAACAGTTTGCCAACCAGAATCTGCAAAAAAAATAAAAATACACAAATGGAAAAATGGGTAAGAAGAGTGAAAATGAGTAAACAGATGTTTAAAGAATGTTAAACTTGTCGTCATTACTATTGGCAACGGATTAGGGATCAAGCCAAGAAAACAGATCTCGGCAATTGTTGTCTTGACCTGTCTTAAAATAAAATCTTGAGTCCATTTTGTCTGATTGTGTGACAGACGTGGTTGATTCTGAGACATACACTACTATATAAGATATCTATGTCCTATTCATTCACAGTCCAGTCACCAGCCAATCTCCATTGTCTCAGTGTGCACAATCGTGGTTCAAAAACTTAAGCCAACTAACTTTAAGTGAGATTGTATATCTAACCATGACCAACTGTGTTGATCAATTTAAAGCTGCAATCTGTTCATTCCAATCAGTTATCTCCATTTATGTCATTCACGAGTAGGAACCAATCTTATTAGTGTTATTCTCATTAACATTATTGTGATATTGTAGGCTATCCACCTCATGAAACTCTTGTAAAGTCAACAATGTTCATCATATCCCAACAGAGAAGGTTCCCTTTCAAAAGCTACACTCGATGCTGCGCTTGAAAGTGCTATGGGAAGAGGTTTCCGCTGATCGGTTGTTGAAGCATCTGTGTCAAACACACCAAAACATGGCCCGTACAATCTCAGTTAGGTGACGTCATCTGACCAGGTACACCTGGAGGTTATAAAGAGGTCTGAACCGGAAACATCCTCAGGTCTTTTGTCTTCAAGGCTGTATTTTGTTTGCATGTGTGTGTGTGTCTAAGTGGTAACTAGGGCAGTCGAATGCCTACATCTGGAGAGAATTTAGGAGGCAGACCTCTTTACTTCGCACAACACAAAGTCATGACACAAGTTCTCCTTTACTACACTCTCAATTCCAGCACCCCTGGGGCTGGACACTATGGCCAACGCATGGCCCAGACTGCTTCTCTATGCAATCCCTCCGATAGCTCTGTCCCAGAGTCCTAGGGGAAGTCTGTCAACACCTCTGCCTCAGGTGCGGGGAATAATATTCCATCCCAGACCCGAGTGTTGGGACCGTCAGGCTTAGCACCTGAAAGGGGCCAATTAAGAGATCCTGGTCTTCCAGCTAAGATAATAGAAACTATTCCAAGTGCTAGGGTTAGCTCCCTCTAATAGAAGTACTTATGCCACTGCCAGTTTCAGTGCTGGAGTTTCTGCATGAGAAACTGGGGAGAATTGGGGATTTGCAGGCTCTGTCAATCTCGTCATCCTGCCTAGACTCTGCCCCTGGGCTGGTCAAGACTATTCTGCATTCTCACCCGAATTATCTTCCAAAAGTTCCATTTTTGACGATGCAACTAGTTGTTCTTGAAACCTTCTGTCCTCTGTTGTTTAATGCTCCGGAGCAGGAAGGATTTTACTTACTATGTCCAGTATGTGCTCTACAGATTTATGTCCACTGCACTAGTCAGTGGCGCAAATAGGAGCAGCTCTTTATATGTTATGCTGCAACCGGGTGGGCGGCTACCACTAGACAAACTATGTCACATTAAAAGGGTGAGGGATGCTATTGCGTGGTCACACTTCACCTCTAGGAGTTAGGGCCCATTCAACTAAGGGGTTTGCATGGTGGCCCCTTGCAGCAAGTGTGTGATGCGGTAGACTGGTCTCCTCCGCGCACTTTTCTCAGAGTTTATAGTTTGGATGTCCATGCTACTTCAGGCTTACGGTCCTAGAGTCAGTATCCTTCAGGTCTAGACTTCTTTGATGATTGTGCGCGCACACTACACAACCCTGAGGTCCAGACACTTCCAGTGCAGCAGCGTTGGTATTCTCGTTCCCATAGCACAGCATCGAGTGTAGCTTTTGAAACGGAACGTCTCAGGTTACTTTGCTGTAACTGAAAAAGCGAGAATGAGATGCTGTGCTCCAATACCACACTGTAGGTGTGGCTGGACGTCCTTTCAGACAAATTGACCTGCGGATGTTTCCAGTTCAGACCTATTTATGACCTCCAGGTGCATCTGGTCAGATGACTTCATCTGACTGAGGTTGTACAGGCCAAGTTTTGGCGTGTTTGACACACATGCTTCAACAACTGGTAGCGGAGACCTCTTCCCATAGAGCTTTCAAGCGCAGCATCTCATTCCCGCTTTTTCAGGGAACAGAAAAAGTAACCAGAGATGTTTCCTTATAAATAATGCTAAAATATGGATGTTTATGGTGCCTTCATTTAAGATGCAGTTGCTTATTTTTATTGCTTGTTTGAAGAAATTGTAAATAAAATTAATAATCATTGTTTAAGGTATGGCGGCATGGTGGTGTAGTAATTAGCACTGTCGCCTTGCACCTCCAGGGTCCTGGTTTGATTCCAAGCCAGGTTCGAATTCCGTCTGTGTGCATGGAGTTTGCATGTTCTCCCCATGCTTGGTCGGTTTCCTCCAGGTACTCCGGTTTCTTCCCACAATCCAAAGACATGCAGGATCGGTTAATTGCCATTCCCAAATTGGCTGTAGTGTGTGAATGAGTGTGTGAGTGTGTGTATGTCTGTGCTCTACGATGGATTGGCATCCTGTCCAGGATTTACCCCTCCTTGTGCCCTAAGACTCCTGGGATAGGCTCCGCGACCCTGAATACAGGATTAAGCGGTATAGACAATGAGTGAGTGACTGAATAAGTGTTTAAGTATTTGCAATGGATTGATACCAGGTTGGACCCGCCTCGTGCCCTAAGTCTCCTGGGATGAGTTTCCTGTACACAGGATAAAGAGGTGTAGGCTATGAGTGAGTGTGTGATTAAGGTATAAATTAATGTCAGTTCAATTATGACCAAAACACAAATTTTAAGTCGATTTAACTTAAATAACTGTTTCACTGCTTGTAATAAGGATACATTGATTTAATTTTGACATTTTTAAAACCTAATATGATCTTTCAGTCTTTATGCTTTCTATGCTAGTTTTAAGAATTCACAGCCACAGTCCAAAATTTCTGGAATGCCTTCTTGGAAAACCCAAAGACTTTAAAGCGAGAGTATATTTGTCTGACGACGAAAGAAGTACAACTTAGTGTTAACAAGGCGTAAGATACTCAACCTTACAGAATGTAATTCCTTTGTATTAGTAAGTTATACAGAGAGTTCTGCCATACAGAAAGACAGACAGACATTTACATGGGCTTCAACATGAAATAATAATATCATTGATCAGAGTATTTTACGATTTAACCTTTTTACTCTTTCTACAAACTCTTTAACCATCAACAACATGTACAGTACTATTGCAAGTAATAATATTGCTGTCAGAAGAGAACATAACTTTGTTTTTTAGTCAAGCAGAAATCATAAAAAGGTGCATCAATAATTTTGGAATTAACGCTGTCTCTGTGCACCTTACCTGGCTGAAACATTTGTGGTAAATGAGACACAGTCAGTGACAAAGGAGAGTGAAGTAGTGCCGGTGATATCCTCCCACTGAGCTGGACAAGTGCCACCTACATGAAAATACAAAGATTATGAAGTATTTTTATTATCAAAGTCATAATCAAGGCAATTCATACAGTACCTGGGCATGTAGTAGATTGTAGTAGTGTGGGGGTTATCTGGGTTTTATGTTAAAAATTAAATATTAGTTGGTTTATATTATACGGTTAAGCTTTAATTTTTCCACATAATCTTTTATAACATTGTGTACACATGATTTATACATATTTTCTCACATTTCACTAATTTCTATAATTGAGTTTTAAACCTGTAAAGCTGCTTTGAGATAATGACCATTGTTAAAAGAGCTATTCAAATAAAAAAAATAATTGAACTGACCATGAACAGATTTTGCGTTAAAATGAAACCAAGAAAATATGCATAATTATATATCCAACACACACACAAAAACACACAATAAGAAAATCCTCAACAAAAGTTTCAGGTATGGTTAGGATAGGCTGTTAAATAATATGAAATTAAATAACGAGTGTCAATAACCTAGAAGTAAATGCAGTTTTATAATACAGTTTTATAACCCTAACCCTAACCCAGAGCGGCAAGTGATCACAACTGAGCCAATGATTTTTCTCTCTCTTGCGCTGCGGGAATTATGGGTAATCGTCTCCCCTGCTGCGTCTTAGTGCTTGTCTCTTACTGGTATAATCAACATCTCCCTCTCTCTTCTGTGTGTGTGCGTGCGTAATTTGACAATGTGCCCCACACACACCGACACACACACACACTTTGCGCGCACATGTAATTTGACACCGACACACACACACACACACACACACACACACACGCTTTATTTACACAGAAAACTCAGCTCTGTCACGCTTCTTTTCAAAGGTAAGATGCTAGTTCATTTATTTAAATTTTTTTACTTTACAGCAGTGATTCTGTTAGTATGCTCACACAAGTATCAGAGAAATTTCTTTTTTTTCCCGGTTAAAACAGTGTTTGCATTGTGTATGTTAGTTGTGAAAATTAAAAAGCGAGGTGTGGGGAGGGAGGAGGTGTTTTACTGTGTAAGACAAGGCAAGGGGCTAATTCCACACTCACACATACAAATTCACAGTGACTGCGCGCACAAACGGAAACTCTTATCTGTTTGGATTTATTTTTACTTTTTTTTAAAGTGCAGGTTAATTTGTTTTATTTTTACTTCATATATTATATTAATTATTTTTATGTATTTATTGTTTTGGGCTGTAGAACGAAAAATTTTAGTTTTCATTATTTCTTATGGGAAAATTCTATTTGGTTTATGAGTGTTTTTGGAATACGAGCCAAATGAATTGTGCTCGTAATCCAAGGTTCCACTGTACTAGTTAATTTATAATCACGTGACATTGTGTGACTCAACAGGGGCACCAGAAGCTGTAATATTGTACACACTATACAATTTTTTTTAATTATTTTGATATTATAATATGAATACAATAATAGATTTAATTTATTCAATGCTTTTTACTCAATATGTGATGGTAAATCACTATTATATTTAGTTTCAGTTATTCCTTACTGTACATTGTACAAAATGTACAGCATATTGTTCACAATTTTGTGTTGGGTTTGTGTTGGATGTAGTCAACTGGGAAACTGTTACTTGACATTTATCTCAAGTTTGAGGCTGTGAGTAATTTAGAATTTTAAAATGATTTATTTATCTTTTTATACCGCTTTTCCTGTATAGGGTTGTGGGAAAAAGTACTCCCTGGACAAGATGCAAATCAAACACACATGTACACATACACACACTCTATGGGCAATCTGAGAATGCTAATAGCCTAATCTGCATGCCTTTGGACTCACCACGCACGGGAAACACCATTGAAATCGAACCCTCAACGCAACCACTACACTACACTACCATGCTGCTGGCTGTAAATACCTATGCAAATACATTTTTGCAGCAATTTGGTAGTCATATTGAATCTCAATATTTTGGGACATTTTATATAGACTGATGACATGCAATAAGTCCACGTAGGGCCAAGGCTGTAAGTGCAATTGAATGTGTATGCAATGAACTACAGTTGTTCTGTGAGGAATTTGGGAACACTACCAGCTGTTGTTGTAATCAGCCAAGCTTTACGATTTACACAGAAACTTTGTCTCCCTGGCTATTTTACGTAACTTCTAAATTCATTTAAAAGCATTTTAATGCATTTTACAACCAACTCATAATTTCAAAATATATAAATTTACTCATTATCAACTGCATTCTCTCTTTCTAGGTACTATACCTGTGATGCTGCAGAGCAGCCTCAAGCATGGAACCGGGTCTCCTTTACATCCTTTAGATGTGACATCTTTAGCTCTGGGTGGAACAGGAATTGTGATGGTGATGGGTTTATGAAACTTCCTCCTCCTCGGTTCAACGATTACAATAGGACTGAAGGAGGCTTGCTTATCAACCACACTACGCACAATTTCCTCTGCTACTGGCTGGGCCTGTAAAATAAAGAGCAATGTTAATTGTTTTTGTTAATATTATAGAATTTAAATATTAATTTCCATGTCACATGTTTGAATCATGGCAACTTCAGAACAATATTATCTTACAGTATAATGTAAAATCTGAAATAAAAAGGAAGAGTTTATTTCTAGTGTTATGTTTAGTAAAATATAATCTTAAAAAATATATTAAATATTTCAATAAAGTATTTTATTTTCTTGGCATGGTTTTTCTGTAGTAAGGTTAGATTGTGCCAAAACAATGCAAGACAACATGACTCACAAGCCATTTTAAGCTTCATTCTCCCTGCTTGTACCATATCACATCACCATGTGGTGGTTGGGGGGGGGGGTATTTGTTTGGCTGTTGAGTTCAAATATCAACAACATTTCACAAAGATTCATTGCTGCACTTTTAAAGGTTACCTAGAAGAAACAAGGTTAATACAAATAAACAATGGTGTTTCATTTTTATTTTTCTATTTTATATGTAATTATCAACAGAGAAGAAAGAAGGAAAAAAATGTAGTCACTCAGAAGAAGAGAAAAAGGGAGAAAGTACCAGAAAAGCCAGAGAGAGAGAGAGAGAAAAAGGGTGCTGGCCGACATTCAGTTTAACTCCACCAAATAAATATCAGCAGAAATGTCATAAAGGAACACAGAGATGATAAACATAGTTGCAAAGTAATGATGATCGGTCCCAACGCCTGTGTCATCACCGGCCAGGTGCATCACACAACCTGTGCAATTCTTGAGCCTGTTAAGACTGCTGAAAAAAACCCTGAATGCTAAAAACTCCTTCACATCAATCTCTTGAGATCACAATGGCCTGGTTTGGTGGCTATCATATAAATGCCCTAGGATGAGTACAACAAAACACACATACACAAACACTAACAGAATGACTCCTCTCTGACAGAGTCTCTGGTTACTGGAATCTTCTTTTTGTGTGACTTTAACAAGGAACCTCTCTAATGTCACTTGCTTTTGCATCCTTTTGAGAATTTTGCAGAACTGTGATGTAGCATTGTCGTTAAAGAGAATTATCTCCCTACAGGATCATCTCGCTACAGCCTTTTAAAAAAAATTTTTTTTCATGTGGGCCATTTTTGCAGTACAGTTACTAAAGAACAGTCACTACACTTGGAAAATGTGTACGAGTATGGGAGATGATTACCCATAATCCCACAGCACGAGAGGGAGAAGAACCATTATATCAGTTGTGATCAAGTGATTCTCGGCAGACAAAGCTTATACATACTACAGTACTCGTACATCAAAACTTTGCTCGTTTAAAAACTTTAAAATTTTGCTCGTCTTGCAAAACACTCGCAGACCAAGTTGCTCACAATCCAAGGTTATACTGTACTCTTGATTTTAAGAGTTCAGGCTTAAGCTTCATTAGTCTTTGACTGTAAAAGCAACACCGTCAGGTGGTGTAACTCGTTTATGTCAGTTTAATGTCTGACAAAAATGTCAAAAATGTGGACATGGGCATGGCGGTGGCACACTCAGACACAGCAGCAAGGTGCTCTCTTTGTTGGCATAGTTTTTTCATTTGCTAGTGCTACTGAGTGTTTCTGCATATTGTTACCATATCGAGGCTCTCCGGTACAGTTGGGATGAACTCCTCAGTCTTAGCAGTGCTGTATATCACCTCTGCCCTGATGTTTTCATCCCTCCAGAGATCGCTAGATCACCAACAGGAACTCCTGTGGCAGGGAACCGGAGGAGGAGACGTTGTTGAGGTGGAAGAGAGGTAAGCAAGCAGGCGTGACGGCTAGGCTAAAGACTAACTCATTCAAGTCTCTGCTTCCATCCATATTCATCCATAGGGGCATAAAATCGGGCAAAATTCAATATAAACGGCAAATTGAGGCCCATTTTTACAACTCCACCACCAACAAAGGTGTGGGAGGGAATTAGGGTGATAACGGATTATAAGAAAATGACAAATCTCTTTTTAGGGTTAGCTGTGACACCCTAGTTGATGAGTTGAATTTGATAGGGACAACAGATATCCACCATTGCCCCGCCCTCTCTCTAGTGATGCTGCCCCAGTCCTGAGCAGTGATGAAGTAAGACAGTGTTTTCGTAACATCAATCCCAGGAAGTCAACCGGACCTGATGGAATGCCGGGCCAGGTGCTCAGTGCTTGTGCAGGTGAACTGGCGGAGGTCTTTATTACCATTTTTAATTTGTCGCTGTCCACATCATGAGTGCCAGCATTCTTCAAAAAAATGTCAATTTCTATCCCCAAAAAATCTAATTTACCAGTTTAAACGATTAGAGCATTCACACCCATAACTGCAAAATATTTGGAGAGGTTGGTGAGTAAGAGCATGAAGGATGTTATACCACCCACACTGGACCATTACCAGTTTGCATACAGAGCAAATAAATCTACAGAGGATTCAGGGGCTATTGGGCTCCACCTTATGTTGGAGCATCTGGAACACAAAAATATGTTTGCTAGGCTTCTCTCTGTGGTCTTTAGTTCGGCATTTAACACCTAACCCTAACCCAAATAAGCTCCAAATTAAGCTCTGTGGGCTCGGACTAAGTGCTGGATTGTTTAATTGGATTATAGACTTTCTAACAAATCATTTACAGTGTGTGTGAGTAGATAAGCGCATATCAGACACAGTGCACATTAACACCGGGGTCCCCCAGGGATGTATACTTAGCCCTTTACTTAATATACTCTACACATGTAGTGTGTGTAGAGTGACTGCTGCACCTCCCATCCTTCTAATTACAAATTTGCTGATGACGTGGTGGTAGGGTGGTAGGCCTCATCACTGACAATGATGAGTCCTCATATAGAAGGGAGGTGGAACATATGGCAGCTTGGTGTGATAGCCACGCCCTTGCACTCGAGATCAAGAATACCAGGGAAATGATTGTGGATTGTGGACAAAGACCATCAACTTACCACTTACAATTGGGAATGGGACGGTAGAGAGGGTTACCAGCTTTAAATTTCTTGGCCTAAGTGTGACAGAGGACCTAACATGAGGCAATACCACCTTTGCCATAGGAAAGGCCCAGCAGTGCTTCTTTTACCTGAGGAAACTGAGAAGAATTAATCTTTCTCAGCAGCTTCTGGTGAAGTTTTACCATTGTGCTATAGAGAGTGTGCTGAAATATGGACTCTTGGTGTGGTTTTCCAGCTGCGCTAGAGTGGAGAAACAGGCACTGCAGCGGGTGGTGAAAGCAGTGGGGAAACTCATCAGGACTAGTCTCTCAGAGATAAGCACCATTTACACTACACACTACCTTTGTCAAGTACATAACTTCCTGTGAGATCAGCATCACCCTGCACATCACTTGATCCAGCTACTGCCCACAGGTAGACGGTACAGGTCCATATGGGCCAGAACCACCAGACTGTCCCATAGCCTTTTACCTACTGCTGTGAGGCTGCTGAATGGTCAGTCACCCCCCTCTCGGACCTTGCCCCAATCTATTCTTAAATATCACATATCACTATGTAGGGACTAACATGGCACCTCAAAGGGAGCCGTGAATCTGTCACTTTCAGCAAATAGTGCCATGCTGACAACGTTATCTCTCTCAGTGATACAAAAGAGCTGGCAGCTTGACCCGGTCAAAAGAGGAAATCCAGATGTCTTTCACCAACCTCAACCTCAAACGGTGTAATTCAGCAAGCAACTTCATTGAATAAGGTAGAAGACAGTTTCACAACCCCCCTGATAGTTGCTAACCACCAAAATGTGTTTCTTACTTCATCTCTTGGCTCAAGAACAAAGATAATAAAAACAAAAATAATGCATTTGTCATAAAATGTGAGTTTGCTCTGCACAGGAATTTGCTCCCTGTAGCCTCACTGTTCCACTTGGGTCCTTCTCATTCACACAGATGTATTCTGTTTTGCTACGACTAACATTGATTCCTCTGCTTTCCAGAGCATACTTCCACCTCTAGATTTTCTTCCACCTGTTCCCTACTCTCGGTACAAAGTATAATGTCATCTGCAATCATCATAGTCCATGGAGACTCCTGTCTAACCTCATCTGTCATCCTGTCCATTACCATAGCAAAAAGAAGGGGCTCAAAGCCGATCCTTTATGCATTCCTCTGGGATTCTCTCACTCTCCAAAATCTTGTTAAACAGACTAGTCAAAAACTCCACTGCCATGTCTCCTAAGCACTTCCACACCAAGTATGTGATCAGGACCAACTCTTGATCCTCTTTAATGCCCTCTTCACTTCACTCTTACTGATTTTTGCTACTTATTGCTCCACTACAGTCAACTCTTCTTCACTCTTCTATCTTTTAATCACTCTAACCTGCTGCATATCCTTCCCATCTTTATCTCTTTGCCTTGTCAACCTGTACAGATCCATCTCTCCCTCCTTATTGTCCAACCTTGTATACATGTCCTCATATGTAAACAAAAAATTTTTTTAAATAAAAAAGGCTGGTTTTGTTTTTGTTCTTTAACGGAAGAGATGTACTGAGATCAGTCTGAAACAGCTATCCATTCAACATTTAGATGTGACCAGGGGGGCGTGGCTTAGTCAGAGACGAGCGGAAGAAAGGAAGGTGGCCGTTCCTGGGCAATGGCTGCGCGTAAAGCTGCTATCTTCGCGTAACTGCTATTTTCTTGTAACTATAGTTAAATTACCCAGAGAAATTAGTTAAAGCAAGTTAGTCTACCTTGTGCATTTATGTCGACAAACAGCTGATGGGTGTCATGGCAAGTCACTTGTGGATGTCTCCCCCTTTCTGAGGATTATTAGTGTGCGTCACTGACTATTAACACACGCACACAGGCTCTCCTAAAAACACTAACGTTGTCACATTCAATTCATATTCCTCGGATCACCATCGCCACGAGACATCTCCAAGCCAAAGACACGGCTCACTCCAAGTTATCTTCAACAGATAACAACAAATATCTGGGACTGTTTACATTCTTGGACCGTACTCGATTGCTGCATTTTCGTCTGAATCAACTTCAGACAATAATTGGAAATCTGAATATTATAATTTAATATCGGTTGTATTCTATCTGATTTCTATGTACAGTATATATTTGAATGTTTATTTGTTTTCCTTAAAGAGTTATTCAGTATTTAAATAAATTCTGTTAATTCAATCACTGAATCTTGCTCTTCATTTCTCTTTTGGGTCCTGGATTTTACTTTGATTAATAAAACCTCAGAAGTGATTGGCAATGTAATAGAACGAGTGCATTTAGCTAAACATTAATGGTCCTTCAAGCTGGATGCTATAACTGCTTCTGCTATGAAACCCAGACCCAGAGAGATAATAGTAGAGCAAGAGGTGGTCAGGCCACGCAGAGCCACTAGAGGGCTGCCAAGGCGAGGGTTCAACCAGTTATTAATTCCAAGGGTTCACTTACGATTTCCTGCCAATCTGAATGTTGAATGAGTGTGTTCAATAAAGACATGAAAGATTAGAATTTTTTGTGTTATTATTTTAGACACATTATATTTGCCAATGCCCATGACTTACATGAAGATCAGATCAGATTTTATGACAAATTAAAGAAGAAAACTATGAAATTCCAGGTTCACGTACTTTTTATTGCCACTGTATACATAGAACATACCCCAAATGAAAGAATGACTCACCAAAAAATTAAACATACAAAATTACATAGGCAAATAAATAGATTTTGAAGGGGAAGAGTGCACCACTCTGTTTTATACAGAGGGTAGACGAGCGGCATTTTAGTTTCACTGTTGCGCCTCATGGCGACAGTATTTGGGTTTGTACGTTTGTTGGCTTTTACCGCTAAGTGGCTCTATATAACTATAGACCGATGAGTCAGACCTTAGTTCATTCACTAAAGGATTTAGCTCCTTTAGAGCTGCACGTAGTAGGGAATAAAATCAAGTGTAACATTGTAGTTAAACGAATTCACAATCACAGTACGGCCGGTCAATAGGGGGCGCAGGGGCGCCGCCCCCCTTAAAGTTAGACAGAGAAGAATTCTCCATTAACATGTAATTATTTAACATATTATTTATTTTAATAATGAAATAAAGTCATTTAGTCACAATATTTCGCTGTATTTCTTAATATAATTTATTTGCAATTTTAAAAAATCTAATCTGTATTACGTTCATTTGTGTTCATGTACGCGGGGCGCCGGACAAATGAGTGTCTATGTAGACAGGTAAGTTTTTGAAAAGCATGTGACCTGAGGCTGAGCTAAATCAATATCGCTCCTCACTCACTCCGAAGCGGCCTCCCATTCTGCAGGTGTGCACGGCCACGGCTGGTGAGCTATCGGCGCTAATGATCCCGAGCCTCTCTCCGCACTATGAAACACAGTAGGGAGTGTATCTCGAGGTCTGTTGGGGAAACTGGACTTTAAAAAGCAGCGCGCGGTGGAGTTTATAAGGAGAGTGGAATGCGATGAGAGGACAGCGCGTGAACAAGCTGCTCAAGCTCCCGCGGCACCTTCACTCATCACCGCTCACCAGCCTGTGCCCGCATTGCCAACCAGCCCAGCACGTGCACTTTCATTCCTTTCCCTCTCTTTCCATCCTCGCCCCTTTAACCCTTTCCTTCCCCATTTTTCCCAAATAAAAGACCTCGCCTCGTGTCCATGCTTTATGGTGCTGCTCATGCAACATGTCGAACCTGTTACACTAGCCTTTAGATTATATCATGTGTAATACTAGCGTAGCCAAAAAACAGACTCTGGGTGTGCATCAGAAAAAGTTTGACAGATTAATGTTCAAAAACAATATAATAAAACTATATAAGCTACATAGCCTTTATAAGACTTCAATTTTATGTAAGTGCACTCACAATGACGAAAAAACCATATGATTTTTTACAATAATTAAAGTAAACAGGGTAGGCTAACTTGAGCGCATCAGAAAATGAACCAAAACTCTGTGTATACTTGCCACACAGACATGAAAAATATATAATTATAAAAAGGAAAATGTCTGCTTTTATATAAACTAACAGAAAACTTTTAGACGATGTAATTTGTCATTTGAAAAGTGAAAGTGAAATTATAGGCGCATACACGGCTGTCGAGATGACGAGATGACATGACCTTCATCACTAAAGCCGAAACCAAAGAAATCACTAATTTATCAATGAATTATTAAAATGGTCAGAGTTAAGTCTCCTTGTTGTTTTTCCCCGACACATTAATAATCATTAGTCTACTTCTGCCGGTGCGCTCTGAAAACTTTATGTGTGCGGCTGAGCGATGATTAGACTATATGTAGGAAGTTAAAGAGGAGGATCACGATGCTCAACATCATGGAGCTCAAACCTCATTTAAATTAAATTAACAAATATTTATTTTAGTAAATAACAATAGCCCACATTTAGACAAGCATTTTTATTTAGATTATAAATAATAATCCTGCATTTATTTTAGGTGGACCAGCTGCCACTGTTCTTATACGGCTTTTTATCAGAGTAAATCATTCAGTATCAAGCCTGTAAATTTCCATGTAAAACAGGTACATCTGTATGAATTAACTGATATGACGAACTATTGATCAGTGATTTATGTAAATGCTCATTGCTGTGCTGTTTGGGGGAGGGACGTGCTGATGATGTTTGGTCTGCTTTCTGTGTGTGTGTGTGGCGGGGGGGACGTCACCCAAGAGGTGTCAATAGGTCTTACATATTCATGAAAAGTCGTGGATTATTCAGTGAAACAGAGGCTCTGTTGACAAACGTTAGGCACATCAGTCACTTTACCTCAAATAAAAGTTCTTTCTGAGTGTTATAACTGTAACATAACAGATATACAAACCGAACATACAGTGCACACTGAATACTAAACCCAAACCGAACGCGTGGATTAATAAACCGAGATGCGTGTTTCTTAGCCCCGCCCCCATGAACACAGCATATTCAGAGAAGAGAGAGGTGGTGCTCGGACCACTGAGCTTCTGTGGATTCTAAAATTGACATTGTTAATCGCTGGAATGGAAGAGATGGAAAGTTTCCTCATCATAACATGCCTTGTATTGTTTTTAATCACTCTATACACAACCTGTGATTTTTTTATGCCATTTTACAAATGAAAAATACAAATGGTATGTTCTTTTGTTTTTTTATTTTCATTTTTTATAAAATATAAAATTTTTATATTTTATGAAAAAATACCAAAGAAAATGGTGTATAGTGTGATTAAAACAATACAATTCATGTTATGATAAGGAAAATCTCAATTTCTTCAATTCCAGGGATTAAAAACGGTAACAATGTCAATTTTAGAATCTGGAATCCAGAAGATTTGAAATTTACACAAATTTAAGAAGAGGCCTGAAGCACTGCAGGTCTTCAGAAGAGCTTCAGATCCAAGAGGGTCTTAAAGTGGGGAGGGGTGCATTTTAGTTTCTCTGAATGTATAGGAGAGAACAGCTGATTCACACCTGGGGAGGGGGAATTATTTGCATTTGAATGTTGCCTGACATTGTGAAGTACACACAGTAACACAAAAACAACAACAACAACAACAACAACAACCCAGCATAAATAAGAATAAGAGGCCCTGATTATATTGCATAAATATTATTTAGTACAAAACAATTCCTCCGCACTCTGGAAAACTTTGCCCACATGACTATTTATTTTAACAATTTAAACCATTTTTTTTATTTTACTATTTTAGTTATTACTGTTTTACTTACTTCAAAATAATATAAATTTTTTTTAAAAAACTACTATTGATAACATTTGGGCTGATAAAACTGCTGTCCTCAAAAATTGAACAGATGAGAACTTATGTCCATCAATCTGATATACAGTATGCTGGAGAAACTCTCAGGTGAGAAGACACTGCTTTGACTAGTTTAATTGGATTTAATTGGTTGGAAAACAAATGTAATTATGTAATTTGTATGAAATTATTGTGCACATTCGTGAATTATTGGTGCACCCACTGCTACGGATATGACAAGATGACATGATTATCTTCATCACTACAGCTGAAACCAAAGAAATCTCTAATTTATCAAGGAATTATTAAAATGGCCAGAGTCAGTCTCCTTGCTGTTTTTCCCCCGACGCATTCTGTAACTTTATGCGTGCGGCTGAGCGCTGATTAGACTACATAGAGAAGTCCAGTCTCCCAACATATCCCGAGCTACACTCCCCGGGATCATTAGCGGCGATAGCCCACGGCCCCGCTCCTTCGTGCACCAGCAGAAGGGAGAGGCCGTCTAGCCAGTGAGCTTCGGAGTGAGCGAGGAACCATCTTGATTTGATCACAGGCGCACGCCATGACAACTTGTAACACAATAACAATAATATAACAATAATAATAACATTTTTGCAGGCTGCCGTTTGGAGAAACCAGATAATAAAGAATAAACCAGTTGTTGGGTCCAAATAATCCAACCAGGTKTTAATTTGTAAATGACTCACTACATCTCATTTGACCCAACATGAGCAAGCCAACAATGTGTTTAAAGTACCTGAAATAACCCAGAATTTTGACCCAGCATAAACAACCCAACAATGTGTTTACAGAAACAACACATAATTTTTAGAGAGTCTTTTTTGAGTTTTTTTAAGGTTTTATTATGAAAGTCTAGTTTTCCGGTTATTTCTATATTTAATGTTTGATGTCTTTGAATGTATTTTTTAAAATAACAATAAACAGATACAAACAGAGATAGGGTATATAATAGTTTTTAAAAAATTATGGTTTTTCATGTGTTTCAATGTCCAACTTCAATGTTTTGTTTTTTACTCATTATTGTACAGTAAATATCAATAGCTCTGGTTCAGGGTTTTCATGTTTGTTGTATAAAATACACAGATGTGGAAATTACCATTACTGTAGTATTTCTTCAATACAACATATTGTTTTGACTTTTTTATGACTTAATTATATTTTAAAACCGAGACGACGAAAAATGTCACTTTGCGCCACCTGGCGGCCATTTCACAAATTACTTTGAAATGCGACTGATTTATTTTGGCCGCTGTCGTTTTGTGGCGATAATAAACATTCCCCTCGTCTGCCTACTGTATGCAGTCTAAATAATGCAAAACAAGATATCTGATTAGATGAATATTGTGACTATCTTTGACCTTACAGCCACAAAGTGAAGGTACATTAATGGTGTTGTAAGTGTACCTGTAAGCCAACACGTATCTTCTTGGTAAGTGCTCCAGGAGGAAAGGCAGCCCTCACCATTGGAACAGATTTACTGGTTAACACTCCACCCTCTGGACCCATGTAGTCGCTCTCCTGTTTAATACGAGACACAACTGCAAAGTACTGTGGGAAGTCTTTAGTAATGATTCGGCAGATATGCTTCTTCTCCAGCTCGACAGGGCTATCCAGTTCTAAAAAAAAAAACATTAATCAAAATAAAAATTACAACATATACATACCTGATACAGTAATGTTAGATTTGCAGACGGTGCAAGCACAACTTAAAAAACATAATTTGGGGGATTTTTATTGGTTTGTTTACAGCTAATGAAAAAAAAACTAAAAACCATATTATATAGATTCATTACACACAAACGGATATATTTCAAGACTAATATATTTCAAACCAATAATTTTGAAGATTATATCTTACAGCTAATGAAAACCCAAAATTCAGTATCTTGGGAAAATTTAAATAGCACTTGAGACCAGTGTTGGGTGTAACGCGTTACAAAGTACTTGGATTACTTTTTTGATGTAATGAGTAATCTAACATGTTGGGTATATTTATGTACTCAGTTATTTAGTTATATTTTCAAAAATGTAATCCGTTATTCAGACAATTTATGTAATCCGTGAGCCCAAACCTTTGCACAGTGCCACAATAATGTTTTTATCTTTGTTCAATTTATGACATAAAAAGAAACTATGCAAAAGACTGTACATGTTTATTGTAAATAACAGTATTCGCTGTTTATCTCAATTTCATTTACCTTCGTTCATGCCATTCAGCAAAGCAATGAGATCTTCTGCACAGCAGTCGTAGTGATGCTCCTTCCATGTATCACCATTATCGCTGCGCAGTACAATCAACTCACGCTCCTTTCCACATATTGAGCCAAAATGTGGGATCTCCACAATGACTGGGCTGAAAACAAACAAAGAAAAGGTCATTGCAAATGGATTCTCAGTATTCCATACTGTAAAGCAATTATATTTTTAATGCCTGTAGCTTTTATTTCTAATTCAATTTCCCAGCCGACCAACTACTCTGAAAAAACTGATTCTGACATTTGTTTTAGGTATTTTGATCAGGCTTATTTCTTTTTGTTTTTATTTGTTTTCATTTTAATAATTTTTTTTGGCCCTACTTATACGGTGGTACCTCCTACAAATTTGATCATTTTCGAAGGCAAACTTGCATATTGCAAAATAATGTAAATGCCATACAAAAATATTAACAATATTAACAATTTCCAACACTAAAATCATATAAATTTTAATGTATAAAACAATCATATATTGAATATAAAAGCAATCAAAATATTTAGAAAAGACATGTAAATTAAATAAAATGTGAAATAAAAAGAAATCAAATCTTAATTAACCAGCACATGCACGATTTATTTACTTTTTTTTTGTTTCTCTTTGCAGCAACTGAAGGCTTTCTAATTTCTGTAAGCATTTTAATCATTGAGTCATTATATTTTTCTATAATATGGCTTGGTTTACACTTCAGAACATGTTTTCATGGAGGAAGAAGTAGACTATATAGCTATACAGATGGTAGACAAGCAGTATTCTACTTTTACCGCGGTATGCGTTTGCTGGCTGTTACCGCTGAGTCTTCGCACCTGGGAGTCCTTTAGAGCTACACGTAGTAGCGGATAAAAATCAAGGGATAGGACAACTAACATCACTATGCTAGTGATGTTAGATGTCCTAACCTGGTGTGCGGTGCCTATTAAAATAGCTTCAGTCCTAGAGCTGTGCAGCTGCAGGAGATTTTGCTTCATCCATGACTTTACCTCCTCCAAACAGATGGTCAAAGTGGATGGTGGTGGAGTAGATGAGGAGGTTGACTTTATCCTGAGGTAAAGCTGAGTATCATCAGCATAGCAATGAAATAAAATTTTGTGCCGGCTGATAACACAGCCCAGAGGAAGCATATACAATATAAACAACAGGAGGCTGAGCACTGAGCCCTGAGGAACGCCACAGGTAACACTGTGTGTAGCGGATTTAACGTCTCCCAGGGCAACATGCTCTGTTCTTCTAGCAAGATAAGATGAGAGCCAGCTATAAACAGAGTCGGAGCATCAGCCGACATCAGCAGGTCATTCATGACTCTAACCAGAGCTGTTTCCACGCTGTGGCAGGGTTGAAACCAGACTGGAATTTCTCAAACAAATTATTAAAACTACAGCAGGGGGCGGAGCTTTTTCTTACAAAGCCCCAAAGTTATGGAATAGTCTTCCTATTAATGTTCGGGACTCAGACACAGTCTCCGTGTTTAAGTCTAGGCTAAAAACCTATTTATTTAGCCAAGCATTTTTGTAAATAGATTAAGCTTATGTAAAGGAGCAGATCTGGGGGACTCATGGACGTAGAGTATTCTGGTGAACTGGTATGTAAAGCAGTAAACAGTTTACAATTTTGACAGAAGTATTGTGTGCAAATAGCAATAAATATTGTGCAAAAAATTGCGAGGAGCAGCACAGGTAGGTAGGTATGAGCAGATTGAGATTGATCACTCAGGTTTGTTGACGGTGAGGTGATCGGTTGCTTTACATCTCAGTTCCCCCTCATGTTTGTGTTTCCTTCTGGCTCTCCCTTTTAGTTATGCTGTTATAGTTAGTCCTGCCGGAGTCCCTGCTTGCACTTTGCACTAATATACATTCACCTTACACATGTTGACTGTGACCAGACCTAACTGCCATCTCTCCTTATTTTCTGTTCTCTCCTTTTCTGCTCTCTTCTCTTTCTCTCTCCCTCTCTTCTTTCCCTCTCTCTGTCTCTCTGTCGAGCTATACATGTCGCTCCTGAGTTGCCAGTGATCCAGACCCCTCTGCCCTCTGGAGCCGTCTAACCCGTCCTGGAGTCCTGCTTCTGGTTGGAGATCTCGTCGCATGGATGCCCCGTGTGGTCTGCCTGGATTCGTATGGTGGCTGGGGATGGTTTCCATTAAGACTGTCCTATGATGCTGACAGCTGTTCTCTGGGGACCTGTGACTTCAGTTGTTCGATAGCTCAGGACTGGAATCCCCTACAGTCTACCTGAGCCTCCAGGAACAAACTGGACTCCTTTTAATTTTAATTTTAACACATCTACTGTTACACTGAACTTCCAGTACACATTATTATGCAGATCAATCCCTGCTCTCCGTTATCACCCATGTGAGGATGGGTTCCCTGTTGAGTCTGGTTCCTCTCAAGGTTTCTTCCTATTACCATCTCAGGGAGTTTTTCCCTCAGCACCGTCGCCCTCGGCTCGTTCATCAGGGACAATCTTATCATTTTGATTCATACACACTCACATTGCATACAAACTTACTTCTTTTTATTGTGTAAAGCTGCTTTGCGACAATGTCAATTGTTAAAAGCRCTATATAAATAAAATTGACTTAACTTGACTTGACCTCCCCTATCTTTTGGACTACAGGCAACTAGATTATCTTTGTTAGCACCTTAAACAATAAAGGATAAAGTAAGTCTGGCACACGTGCTGTGGGAGAGAGAAGACTCTGGCTATTTGAGCTCTTCTTTGGGTTTCCACAAACAACATTTTTAAATTGGAAATCAAAACATCTCTTTGGAATGCTGAGTGTAGTTGCTAGAAAGGCTATAACAAGGAGATGGTGTAAACCAGACATTCCAACTGGTCTTCCAACTGTTATGATATTTTTGTTTTGGAAAAAATTACTTTCTCCATGAGACCAAAGTAAGAGAAATTTGAAGAAATCTGGAAAAAATGGAAATGATATATCTCCATGAAAAGCTCATATTTTGTTATAGATTTTTTTTCCTATTTGATTTGATTAGATTCTTTTAATTAAATTTATTTTTATAACAATAAATGCACCCTATTTTTGTATCACGCATGCGCTTCTTGTTTTGACGGCTGTGATTACAACAGAGCCAACGGTTTTTCTCACTCTTGCGCTGTGGAATTGTGGGTAATCGTCTCCCCTGCTCATCCTTAGTGCTCGTCTCTCACTGGTATAATCAACATCTGTGCACGTGTGTACGTTTACTATACATTGTGACCACTTGTGTGCGCGTGAAACATATTTTATTTTGTGTTTGTATGTGTGTAAAAGTCATCCTTTCATGCACGCATGTGCTCTTTATTATAACACAGTTTGTTTGTGTGCATGTGTGTGTGTGTGTGTGTATGCGCACATCATTAGACACTGTGCCCCTCCCCTCCTCCTCTCACCTTTATACACAGCGCATGCGAGCACAAACACTAACGGAAACACTTATCTGTCAGGATTTATTTGTACTTTTTTTAAAGGTAAAGTGCAGGTTAATTTGTTTTATTTTTACTTTATAAGTTTGTATTAATTATTTTTATATATAAATTTTTTGGGGTTGTGTAGCGAATAATCTGAGTTTCCATTATTTCTTATGGAGGGAATTTGCTTTGGTTTACGAGTTGATGCATACGAACATGCTTCCAGAACAAATTATGCTCGTAATCCAAAGTTCCACTGTAGTGTTAAAAAATATGCATATGTAGAAGTAAACCTGTGAAAAAGGTTTGTTTTTGTCTGTAATATATGTACCTAATTTACATACAAAGGATTATAATTTCATATGGCAAATATGATTGAATTCTATGTAATTCATGTATTGTGAAATAATGTGTGTTTAGTATAAATATGAGATTTACTTGGAATTCTGGCATTCATAATGCTTAGCGCTTATTATTTAGCAAAAGAAGAGCAGAGACAAATTACCACCTGCCTTACCCCAGAAAATGGGTTCTGGCTGGTCCCATCTCTACTAGCCTGCTTACAAGCCCCTCGCCCTCGACCAGAGGGGGTGGATATGGCAGGGATTGGCGTTTTGAGAACCGGCACGTGACTTGTGTTGGTGCTGGACACTTCCTGGGTGGGATGATAATGCGCATACCATTATGACGACTTCCTCTCATAGATCCACCCCTGGCATCCACCATGAAGCTCACCAGGAACCTGCCAAGAACAAAGAAGGGATGAGAAGAAGTTGGAAATTTCTGTATTGTAAATCCCCTTTTGATTGATCTTAGGAAATATTCCAGTATTTTAACATTTGAGTTTCACTTTTTAATGAAAACATATACAAAACTCCACAATCACAAATTAGATAGATAGATAGATAGATAGATAGATAGATAGATAGATAGATAGATAGATAGATAGATAGATAGATAGATAGATAGATAGATAGAATCACAGTTGGATTGCAGGTGAGGCATAAGTGTGGAAGTGAAATAAACATTAACCAAAAAAGGACCAAAAACAAATACCAGCACAGACATCAAACCGCTAGCAGGATGATACACAACAGATGCAAGACAACAACTGAACTAAAAACATGACTATTTATACCTGAGATAATCAGTTAACTAGGCTCAGGTGATTGTTCTCTGGGAAAGTCCAAAACAGAACAATATTTCTGGGTGCAAGGTGCCGCTAGAGGTTATTCCTGACAAATAGACAGATAGATGGATAGATACTTTATTGATTTCAAAGAAAATTCCATTAAAACAGGGGTTTGGAGTGTTTTGTTAATTTAATAAAATATAAATACTGAAATAATCCATTCACATCCGTATTTAGACCATTTGTGATGACACTTGCCATTGAGCTCTGGTGCATACTGCTCTAGTCAGTGGTCCTAGAGGTCTAGTCAGTGGTAGATGCTTCTACAACATGACTGAAGACCACTTTTGCCTAAATGAACTAATTGGAGATAATTAGAAAAAACATACACACCTGTCTAAGGTTGCACTGTAGAGAGTAGAGAGTGTGTGTCAGATTGAAAAAAAGCCATGAGGGCGAGAGATTAATCTGTAGACCTGTGAGACAGGATTGTGATGAAACATGGATCTGTGAAAGGATTGTGAGCCAAACTGAGTAATCTGATGAAGGGCGTGGGTCAAAGAGGCAACCAAGAACCTAACGGTGCTTTAACATCTGCCTTATTTAGTACGGTTGAATCACACTAGAGTTCGTTTTCCCTCTTGGTGCGGTTTGTTTGGGCAGGTGTGATTGCAGCAGTTGCACCCTAAATCGGACCAAAATCAGACAAGCGTACCGAGACCACCTCGGAGAGGTGGACTCGGTACGCGTTCAAACGAACACTGGAGCGGTTCATTCGTGGTGAGAACACTTCCGAACTTGAACAGACCCAACTGCAAAACGTACTGCACATTTTTGGACTAATCCAGCTGCCAAAGTCAGCTCCGTTGTGCATTGTGGGATGAGAACTACTTTTGTTGACGGTTCACTTAGTGCTTAAGCAGCATGGCAGCTCACGGACAAACGTGGAGTTGTGAGGAGGTGCGGAGCCTCATTGAAATTTGGTCTGATAATCATATTAAATCCCAACTTTCAAAGACTCACAAAAACACCGCAATATTTTCATTATTTAGCAAACAGCTCAAGGAAAGGGGGTTCATTATATCTGTAGAACAGTGCCAGGTTAAGGCAAAGAAACTCTGCCAGCAGTACATACAAGTGCGGGATGCACTTAATAAAATCAGCAGCTCAGGTAAGGAGAAAGACAAGTTCCCCTGGTACGATGATCTCGATAAAATACTTGGGACAAAACCGTACATTGATCCTGTGGATCAACATCATCCTCTTCCAGTGATGCTACTGATGTTACCACAGATGACCAGGTTACTGCATTTGACACACATGTTGATGGTGAGTTTTAGTTCTTGGTTAACACTGAGAAATTTTGTATTTCAATAAACAGTGGGAGATTCAAGCACCATATCATGCAGTAATGTCTGATGATCCAAGCACAGAGAGCAGTGTCAATGAAGCAAAGGTCAGAGGAGGCAGACTAGATGAATACTAGCAAAGCTGATGACATGATGGGATATATGATGGACAACAGAATGATGCTGGCAGAACTGCATAGAGCTGAACAGGGCCAGGTGGCTCAAGAGGCTGCTTGTTTTGAGAGAATATTGAAAGCACAACAGGAGGAGAGAAGATTCCAGGTGATGCGGGAACAGCAACAGGCCACTAATCAGATGTTTTGGCAACTGACGGGCACTCTTGCAAGTGCATTGAATCCTAGTCAGAATCATCCTCAACCTCATTCCTCAACAATACCACCCTGGGTCACTACACACCCACCAACATCAATTCCCGGTGCTTGGCCCTTGTCCCACCTGTTTCAGCCAACCCAGCCTACTGCATTGTTGCCAGTGAATCTTCAACCGGCAATCAGTGCACATTACTACAACATGTAGTTCTTTTGTTTTCATTAAACTAAGAAAGGCATTGTTTGTGTAGGCCTTTAATGTTTTTTGAATTGTAATTAAAAGGTAATGTTTTCAGTTTAGTGTTCTCAATAATATATTGCTGCAGAAATTTCTACTTTTCTTTTACTTGTGTACTTTGTGGTTACTGCATGCTACCTCACTTTTATTTTTTTAAACTTCTGGGACACACAAGGAGACTAATACATAAAGTAAAAAAGAGGAAAGTTTTTTTTTGGTACATATACGTTGTACTTTATTAAGACTTGCCGTGACTTTTCATTGTGTAATTGAAATTTTTTGTATCTAACAGTTACAGTTGACTGAAGTTAAACAGGCAATTTTCAAATAACGTTATTTTTTATTGTATTTTCAAACAATGTACAAGACACACAGTACTGTTGAAAAATGACAATTACTGTGTAAATGTAGGGAAAAAAGTTTGTTCAAGCTGTGTCAAGTTTACTTTTGTTACAAATCCAACAGAAAATAAAACAGCATTTCAAAGCAAAATTGTTTCCATCCAATCCATATTAAATAAGACATAACCATTTCAGTGGTGGTTCCTATATAAGCACATTTGAATAACGGAAGATGAACTCATCAAGGGAGGTAGCACCGTTTTTAAATACTGAATACTGAACAGTATTTATAGGCTTTGGTAATTCATATTGTAGCAAAGTACCTACACAGTGCATTTCTAATGTCGTGCTGCTGCTGTGCATGTCCCTGCTCATTGTCTACAGGTCCATCTTCTTCTGCAACTCTTTCTCCCTCCAGAAATTCCTCCTTCTGTACCTGGCAGAAATTATGCAGCACACAGTAAGCAGACACAATGCGACTAACAAAAGTTATGTGGGCCTCATTTTCTTTAAGGCACCCAATGTACGCTCAACTGTCATACGGGCTTGGCTTAATCTGTGGTTGAAATTTAGCTGCTGTGGTGTTACTAATGCTCCCTCTGGGTAGGATTTCATAAACCAAGTTAGCAGAGGATAAGCCGAATCACCCAAGAGAAAAAGTGGCACGGCGACCCCTCAAACATTTCAGTAAACTGAGGTAAAAAAGTGCCTGCACTGCCACGCGCATAGAATGACGAGAGGGAGAAAACACGGGCATCGTGTATCTTGCCGGGCCGCCCAACATTAATATCCCAAAATCGCATTCTGTGGTCCACCACACCTTGCAGAATGATTGAATAGTCTCCCTTCCGGTTGTAATAACAAGATGAGTTGTCAGTTGGAGCTCTGATCTTGATATGGGTTCCATCACTTGCACCTGCCACCTGAGGGAATCTCCATTTGTCTCGAAAACCCTGTATTATCTGTCTGAACTCTGCTGCAGAGGGATGCTTGATGTACAGAGGTCTCATTACCACATTTATAGCAATCACAACTTCGTGGGTGATGATGCAACATGTTGATACCCCAACGCCAAACAGTTGTGAGATAGACCTGTACTCCAGGTTTGTGGCTAACCTCCAAATACAAATCGCAACACGAGCCTCCACAGGCACTGCCTGTCTGTATTTAATATTTTGTCGGGTCAGCCAGGGCCGGAGAGTGTCACACAGTAGACTGAAAAAGTCTCTTCACATTCTGAAGTTTTTCAAACAATCGTCATCGGTCCAGGTGGCATTAATGTGGGGCCACCAACAATGATTGCGTGGGTATGTCCAAATGCTCCTGTGTTCAACAGAAAGACGAAATTAGTCATCTAGTCATTATAACATCATTCAGGAAATTATCTTGTAATTTATAATAATATTTCAATTCAATTAAATTCAATTTTATTTCTATAGCGCTTTTAACAATTTTCATTGTCTCAAAGCAGCTTCACAGAAATGAAAAGAAAATGAAAAGAAGACTTATGGAAATGTATATATGTGTAAGAAAAATGTGACTATATAATGAGATTGTCCCTGATGAGCAAGCCAAGGGTGACGGCGACAGTGGCAAGGAAAAACTCCCTGAGATGGCAATAGGAAGAAACCTTGAGAGGAACCGGACTCAACAGGGAACCCATCCTCATCTGGGTGATAACAGATAAAAGAAATTGTATAACATCATGTGTGTTATGCAGATGAAAGTTCGATATAACAGAAGTTAATTTAAATTAACACAAAGTCCAGTTCAGCTCAGGGATGAGTCAGCAGGTGCAGAGGGCAGATGGGGGTCTGGATCACTGGGAGCTCAGGAGCAGCATGTGTAGCTCCAAACCAACATGAAGCAGAATTCAGGTGGATCAGGTCCTTCTCTGGATGCCTCAGGGTCCTCGCAGGGTCCCAGAGGCATTATTATTATCTTAAGTAAATGTTTTCATTTATATTGTTAGATTAATTTAAGCACTGTCAGTTTTGGTTTAAACATTTTACACTTTAAATAAAAGTACTGAAAGCTTTAACATACGCCTGCAATCTGGATTTCAAATAAACTGTTTAATGACAAGCAAGGAACAGCCTAGCATTTTCAGGCACCGTTTTCTCAAATTCAAGCAAACTTGTAGGTTCCAATGCAGAAGATCACAGAAAACAATTTTAAACAGAGTGAGAAAGGGCATAATATTACCTGATGGATCATTGGTGATATTTCCGGAAGATGACCATGTCTCATCAAATGAATGCACGCCTCCTCCTGAAGTGACTTGCGATGCACCTTCGCTGTTTGTAGTGCATTAAAACATTGTTTTCCAGCCGCATCCGCGCGTCATTCTCAAATTGTACGCTTTGTCTGTATTGATGTATACCAAAAATATAGCACACAACGACCAAGGTTATAATTAGGCTGCGAAGTCGTCTCTCCATACTAAAGAGCGGCATGTTGTCTGCAGGCTTTTCTCCTGTCTTTGTTTACTTTCGGGAGTTTTGAAGTTTCCCACACATCAATTCTGACCAATCGAAAAGCAGATTAGGAAATACGTTCAATGACACATGTGACCAACGAGTGATGTGGATGTTATCAGTACAGAGACAGCGCTCATAAAGATAATAAATGATATTCATTTATATTCTGATTCTAGCAAAATATCAGTGTTGGTACTGCTGGTAGATCTTAGCGCTGTGTTTGACACCGTCGATCATAACATACTAATAGAAAGACTGGAAAACTGGGTCGGGCTTTCTGGGATGGTACTCAAATGGTTCAGGTCATACTTAGAAGGGAGAGGTTATTATGTGAGTATAGGAGAGCATAAGTCTAAGTGGACGTCCATGACATGCGGAGTCCCACAAGGCTCAATTCTTGCACCGCTCCTGTTTAGCCTGTATATGTTCCCACTAAGTCAGATAATGAGAGAGAACCAAATTGCCTCTCACAGCTACACTGAAGATACCCAGCTTTACCGAGTCTTATCTCCAAGTGATTATAGCCGTGTAGACTCTCTCTGCCAATGCACTGAAGAAATTAACAGCTGGATGTGCTAAAATGTTCTTCAGTTAAACAAGGAGAAAACTGAAGTAATTGCATTTGGAAACAAAGATGAAGCTCTGAAGGTGAATGCAAACCTTCTCTCTAGCGGTCAAACAAGTAAAAATCAAGTTAAGAATCTTGGAGTGATTCTGGAGACAGACCTTAGTTTCAGTAGTCATGTCAAAGCAGTAACTAAATCAGCACACTATCATCTCAAAAACATTGCAGGAATTAGACGTTTTGTCTCCAATCAGGACTTGGAGACACTTGTCCATGCCTTCATCACCAGCAGGGTGGATTATTGTAATGGTCTCCTCACTGGCCTTCACAAGAAGATCATCAGACAGATGCAGCTCATCCAGAACGCTGCTGCCAGAACTCTGACTAGAACCAGAACATCTGAGCACATCACACCCGTCCTCAGGTCCTTACACTGGCTGCCTGTAACATTCAGGATAGATTTTAAAGTACTTTTACTCGTTTATAAATCACTCAATGGCCTGTAGGACCTAAATACA
Source organism: Clarias batrachus (assembly GCA_003987875.1). Taxonomy (NCBI): domain Eukaryota; kingdom Metazoa; phylum Chordata; class Actinopteri; order Siluriformes; family Clariidae; genus Clarias; species Clarias batrachus. Next base: position 117,902 of record QMIH01001190.1, on the reverse strand, counting down.
TTACAGATCTGCTCACTGAATATAAACCTAACAGACACTCATTCATTTATTGAATGAGCGCTGTGCTACTGTACATCTGAACTGACTGCATTAGTTTATGTTTATTTAATATTTTTAACTGTTTTATTTAGATTTTAGATCAAATTTTAATTAGTTTTTAAATTATCTTAAATCTAAATTTACATTTTTATTTTTTATTATTATAATCTTTTAAAAAAGTTTTATTGCCATTGTTTTCTATTTCATTTGATCATTATTCTCTTCTCTTTTATGTAAAGCACTTTGAATTACCATTGTGTATGAAATGTGCAATACAAATAAACTTGCCTTGCCTTGTTGTTGCACTTGGTCCGAACCAAATGAACAGAGCCACAGGTTTGAAAGAGTCAATATAAATGAGATCCTGAGTTTCCTCGTGGAGATGGGAGAGACTTACAGAAGGACATTCATCACTGCAGTGCTGTAGGGAATATTTAATTTCTAGCGTGTTTCATGATGAACTTTAATGTGTGCATGACAGACACATAGTTTTCTTTCTTAACCTCGACACGCTGCGCTATTGACAAACCCTTTCCTTAGTATAATCTATGTTTAGGGGCATCTCGACACACTGCGCTATAAACAATTATATTTTCTTGTTTTAATCTATGTTCATAACTGCAGAACTGCATCCAAGCTCCTTTCCTTCTCCATGTTTCCTTTAATAACATTCCAGACCATATGTAACCTTTTTTTTGGTGCTTTTGTGTGTGTGCGCATATATATACGTCTGTCTTCCACAATAAATTTTGAACATCTCACTGAGCACTGAGACTTGTGCGTTTCATCGAGTGGCTCCCTGAGCTCAGGCGGGACAGCAGAATACGGGCGGAACACTGAGTAGAACAAAGGGGGTCCGAAAACAAGAAATCCTCACCAACCGGGCCTCTGTGGTACGACCGCCGGACAGAAGCCATTCCTCACTAAAAGTCACATAACGGCTGACTGAGAGTTTGCCAAAAATCCGTTGATCGAGTCTCAGAACATGAGAAACAAAATCCTCTGATCTGATGACACAAAGATTGAACAGGAAGATATGATCAGGAAATCAGGCACTGTGCAACACCTTATTAAACCCAATCCTACACTCAGGTACGGTGGTGCAGCATCATGAAAACCTCCAGAGTGCTCAGGATCTAGGGCTGAGGCAACTTGGGTTTACAGTTCAACAAGACAATGAGCCAAAGCACACTGCCAAGAAAACACAGGCGTTGCTTCAAAACATCTCGGTGAAAGTGGTGGAGTGGCCCAGCTACAGTCCGGACCTGCACCCAATAGAGCATCTTTGGAAAGATCTGAGAAATGACTGTGTACTGACACTCAACATCCACCCAACCTAATTGAGCTTGAACGATTCTGTCAAGATCAATGAAATAAACATCCAAAAGAATGCAGAAGGAAGGGATCCATCTGTGATTCAAAAATAAAAGCCTGGTCCTGCTGATTAGTCAAAATCTTTTAGTTTATTGCCCTTGATCATAGGTGTAGTGGTGCCAAAGAACATTTTCAAATCGATTTCATTATCACTTTTTTCTCCGTTTCTCCTGGTGTGAAGAAATAATACCAACATAGTCCAGTTAAAATTCATGAATTTGTGTAAGTGCTCAAATATCCAATCAGATAAGCCTATGTCATGCAAGAGAACTTGGAAAAACAAAATGAATGTTCTAACTGTTAACTCTGGCACTGTGTAACATGAACAAAAACATTGTACCTTAAAAGCTGTCAGTAGCTTTTCATCAGCACAGAGAATATACCCGTGTTACTAGGTAATGTTAATTAATAAAAAAAAATAAAAGAGACATCGAAACATTCTTTTCTTTTTCCTTAGGAAGAGCTAAAAAAACAGCAGTGAAAAGTAGTGTGGGTGTTACTGATCCTGCGATAACCGTCCGCTCTGGTTCTTAAAGAAACAGTACTACAGCACTTAGTGCAGTGTGACGTCTGATCTGCTCTATATAAGGTATCAGTGAGTTAGTGGCTAAGAGTTTATTGTGGTTTAACCCTCCTGTGGACGGCATCGATCCCCGATTCTTCCTCCGTACACAGAACACCATCGCACGACGATGATGTGTGAATGGGCTTATGAACCTGGGGCCGCGTGTATGGGGGCAGAGCGCACTAGACCAGGTGGTGCTGTTACCTTGCAGACCGTGCTCCTGTGTTGAATTCCATGTAGTCCTCTTGAGGCGATGAATTGTGACCGAGCTTCATCAGGTCCTGTGGCTGCAGATATTTCTCTGTATCATCTTCACCTGAGGGATCAACATGAGTTATACACAAACATCAACACCATCCCACACACTAGATAAGTTATGGTAGTGTTAACCCTGGCGTGTCCTGTTAGCAATTAGTCTGAGCTTTTGGGAAACATTTTCTTGCTAAACAAACCTTTTTACAGGGATCGGCATAGTCACACAGCATCAAAGTTATACATCCTGTCAGATGATGCTTATGTTCCCAGCATGTAGCTCTACACTGCAAAATTCCCAGTGTTGATTTTACACCCCAAGTGTTTATATATGACCTAATGGTCACGAATGTACTCTGAAAGTGTTAAAATCAACACTCTGGGTGTTCATTCAAGACTAAGGATTTTGCTGTGTACTGTGTCCAGTGACCTTCAGTGTTGGCTGTGAGCGGTCAGGGGCGATGAGACACATGTCTAAACTAGGCAGTTCATAACGGTAATGAAAACACTGCAGGAAATTTCTCCTGCATCACAGAAACCCATCCTGTCTCTCTCCACCTCTCTCTCTCTCTGCAGCAGCCCCCCCCCCCCCCCATTCTCACATACACACACACACACACACACACACACACACCGGGTTATTGCTTCTCCGCATGGTATCGCAATGCACAACTCGTACAGTAATTACGACACGGATTTCCATGAAGAATAATAAAGCTCACACACTCAGTACACAGCGCATCTCTCTCTCAAACTGTCCCACTGAAGTTGCGCATTTCCCGCTCTGTCTCTCTCTGTCTCTCTCTGTCTCTCTCAGTCTCTCTCTGTCTCTCCGCCACACCGCAGTACAGCACCATGGACAGCACCCTGAGACGTTCAGCCTGAAACCGCGTTGATTCTCGACATCAGGACATCTCTGCATCACTCTACATTACATTACTACATCACTCTGCATCACTCTGCGTTACTCTACATCACTCTGCGTTACTCTGCATCAGTCCGTCGTTGCGCTTTAAATTCCGCTCTCAGAGCCGAGAATAAGCAAAAACACCGACCTGTACATGTGTCTGAGATCAGGAAGCTTGAAGCTCGTGGCAGCCGCTCGGAGACATTTATCATGCGCTGGAGAACACACACACACACACACACACACACACACACACACTGAGGCGCTTACGTGAGTGTGTGTGTGTGTGTGCGTGCGTGTGTGAAAGTTTGAAAGGAGACGCGCGATAATATGAAACACGGGAAGTGAATCAGCTTCTACTGGCTCTAAATGTTCTGATTGTTTGTTTGTTTGTTTGATTGTTTGTTCTGTTTGTTTGTTTGTTCTGTTTGTTTGCTCTGTGTTCTGTATTCTCTGGACAGGTTTTTACTGTTTACAGAATTAAACAAATGTATATGAATAGGCTTACATTATGGTTTAACTGGTTGTGATTGTGGTGTTGGACTGGATACTAATTTCTTCAAAAATTAAACCCTCAGTGTGTGACAACAAAACAACAAATAAACAACAAAGTCTGTTTTATAGCCGGGGTGGGGGAGGGGGGAGGGGTTTATACTCATTAGTTATTAAATGGGGGGGGGGGGGGGGGAGGGTGTTTGAGGAAGTTAGTTGAGGAAGTCAGTTATTTTGGGATTTTGATATTCTCCTCCTCGGGTCTCAACCGGGTCAGTCGAGACGATGCCTTAAACTTGGCTTAAAATGATTAATAACTTTGAGTGACTTTATATTGAGTGACATCATAGTGTGATTATTTTTTTTCCAGCATCTGCGCAGTCTCTGCACTATTCTACACACATACACATCACAAATGTTAAAACTCACACACAAACATCTCTCGCTCACTTACACTTACACACACACACACACACACACACACACACACTCACATCTCTCTCTCACACACCATTACACACAGACTGACACACCCACACGTCTCACATACACACACTCACTATTTTTTTTTTGTCTTAACATGCTGA
>QMIH01001190.1:98685-113277 GCA_003987875.1 Clarias batrachus | reverse complement strand
GAGAAATAGATAAGTTTTGAGCCGCCGTTTAAAGATAGTCAAAGTCTCTGCTGTACGGACATCTAGAGGAAGTTCGTTCCACCACCTAGGTGCCAGAACAGAAAAGAGTCTGGATGAATGCCGYCCTCGATCCCTGAGAGATGGTGGGACGAGGCGAGCAGTCCTGGAGGACCGGAGGGGACGCGGTGCAGTGCGTGGTGTGATTAGAGCAGAGAGGTAAGTGGGTGCCGGGTCATTTTTAGCTTTGTAAGCAAGCATCGGTGTTTTGAATTTGATGCGGGCAGCTACAGGAAGCCACTAACGCACTCAACAAATATTCAGGGCCCCAACTGACATCAGCCCTATTACGTCTTATTGTGTGAAGTGTGCAAGTTGTGCGGTTCTCCCAGGGTGGTGATGGCACAGGGTGCTTGGGCCCGCTAATTGTTGCTTGCAACTACCTTTATCTTCTATCTTATCAAGTGCTGTAAAAAATAATTGTTTACTAAAATAGCAAATAACAATAATAATAATAAAGTTCTCTCTCCACTTCTCTCTCTCTCTCTCTCTCTCTGTCTCACTACACATGTCTCTGTCCTGAGCTGCCAGTGACCCAGACCCCCTCTGTCCTCTGGACCTGTCTGACTCGTCCTGGTGTCCCTCTTCTGGTTGGAGATCTCATCTCATGGAGCCCCGCATGGTCTGCCTGGGATGCGTGTGGTGACTGGGGACGGTTCCATGAAGACACTTCTGTCCTCGGCTGTTACAGACAGCTGCTCTCTGAGGACTCGTGACTGCAGTCTCTCGATAGTTCAGGACTGGAGTTTCCTACAGTCTACCTGAGTCTCCAGTAACCAACTGGACTCCATATGGGTTCCCTGTTGAGTCTGGTTCCTCTCAAGGTTTCTTGCTGTTACCATCACAGGGAGTTTTTCCCTCAGCACCGTCACCCTCGACTCGTTCATCAGGGACCATCTGATCGTTCTGATTCACACACACACACACACACACACACATTTCATATAAACTTTCATTATTTTCATCATTAAAGCTGCTTTGAGACTGCTGTTAATAGCAATATACAAATAAAATTTTATTAAATTGAATAATGAAGACTGTCAGCTACAGATGCTAATAGTTTTCCTTTTTACGAACCTTTTTGCTGTCAGTTGCTCTGCCCTGTTGCTCCTCAGGTTTCTCAGATCTGGAAAGGTTACCCGACCCCTTGTGGTCTAAACATTAAGTTGATAGCAATCTGATTTTCGTCCTATAGGCACAAGTACCAACTCTCAGCCGAAGCTTCTCAGGGTCTCACTGAAAACACAGGAGGTTCGGCAGGGTCTCTGCAAAGGAAAGTGTCTTTCTTTATCGCATGAAGCAAGACCGAATGTTAGTGAACGAGCTGATTATATTTTGCCTCAGAGGAAGACGTGACACAGTAAATTCCCTAGTGTTCAAAGCCCCTGCAGCAGCGCATTGTGGTCCATCAACAATTTACTTTTATCAAGTTCCCCAGGCTTTGCTAGTATCATAGCTGAGAACGGCCGTAAGCTTACATGGTTAAAATACTGCAGAACATGAGATGACACAACTTCAGATGAAGTGCAGCATATTAACCGAGTATGTGTTCTTCATTTCTAAATTAGCTCTATAAACCGCACACTGAGAAACAGCCGAACTCCGTATCAGACACAATGAATTATTATCATGCAGAGATTTCTCATTATGCTGAGATCTCTCCGTCTTTGGTTTAGCTGGTTTTCCTCACGACTCATGTCTCTGTTCCTATTATAATCCTGACCTAATTAATGCTTCTGACCTCACAGCCGACTGGATATTTTTTGTCGACTGGTTCTGTCCTATGATTAGCTTACGACGGCCGCTCCAAGGCCGATGCAGTGTACACTCAATGTTCTGTGACTGAAAGCTTTCAGCTGCAGTCTTCCCTGCACTGCTGAACTTACACATCTTCCTAACATCATGACTCAGGAGTTTCAGGATTGGAAAGCACACTGCATTGCGCGTCAGGCGAATCACAAAACCACCCGTAATTCCAAAAACTGCTTTCCCCTTTTAACCAAGGTCACTCACATGCTCGCAGGCGGGTGTGGCAGAGATCATTAACAGGGCCTGGTAATCATTGTTGCTTTCTATTTGATTAATCTCGTTTACAGGCTCAAGTTTCCTAAATGCATTGGTGTTTTCGTTTAAGTATCTGTCTATAATGTTTCTGTTCAATGACTACAGCTGAGAGCGTCTCTTCAGGTCATCATAGTCTCCATACAGAATTGAACATACGAGTGCAGATCAATCCCTGTTATCACCCAGATGAGGATGGGTTCCCTGTTGAGTCTGGTTCCTCTCAAGGTTTCTTCCTATTGCCATCTCAGGGAGTTTTTCCCTCAGCACCGTCGCCCTCGGCTAGGGATGAGTCGCCCGACACCCAGTTTCGACACACATCTCGAGTTTTCGACACGCTAGTGTTTTGAAAATATTCCGGAGCTTGAAATGAGGCTGTCATGTGACCTGTGGAAACAAAGCTTGGTTACGTCACGCAGGACTCAAACACAGAGCGAGTCTATTGCGCCGTCCCATACCCGCTGTCCATTAATTCCAATGTTGTAATTATATCCATAATCGTCAGGCCTAAATGTATGACGTGGTGCATTATTGTTAAAACAATTATAATAAAAACAAATGACGTTTGGATGTCTGTTGAATGAATGTAAATTAAATTACCTTGGGGGATCAACCACTGTTCCCAAAAAGAATAAAAGTCCTTCTCAACTGCTGCTTGTAAACACCATCCTTGTAAATGCTCTCTTATTAAATATACAAACAAAACCTTACAATGAACAAAACTGTGAAGTAGGGATTTTTTTGACCACCAGATGGCGAAGTAGAGCACTGTGTCAAAACGTTTCACAGCATCAACGCAGTTCGTTGTAAAAGCTTCACTGCTTCGGAAGCTTCATTCGGCGCGTCCCTACCCTCGGCTTGTTCATCAGGGACGATCTGATCATTCTGATTCACACACATTCACATTTTATACAAACTTCCATCATTTACTTTTGATTGTGTAAAGCTGCTTTGTGACAATGAGCACTGTAAAGCGCTATACAAATAAAATGTATTTAATTGAATGATCATCTTAACCACAGACTAACGCAGGTGAGGAATCATTCTGTTAACTCAACACTATAATGTTATGGATGTTATGGGCCTCTGCTGAACCCAGGTGGTAAATACACAATCATGCAGAACGCAGGTGAGACACAAACCTCTGATTACAGCTGAATCATCCCTTTACTCATAGTCGGATTATTACTAACTAAAATTCTGATTATCAACTGATATTGACTGCAATATTCTTGAACCCGTTCTTGAAGATTACAGGAACCTAAATATAAGATTATTATATGATTATTTTTAGTTAAATATTACTAAAATTGCAACTGAAAATGTTTTGTTCGATTGTCAGAATTTTGCTTCTTTTAAGAAATAAATTCCTAAAATTTGCAAAATAATCTGCCAATAAGATTACTGCATAAAAAACTTTAGTAAAATTTCATTATAAAATAGATCTTTCAAAATAAATGTTATATTTGGTTTGTTGTAATAATATTTTAAGAAAGTGTAGATAAGTGTAACTATATTCAAGATATTTTTACTTCCACCGATTTTCCAGAAAGGTGCGACAGAAATAATTTTCTCTGTCACCCAGGAAACGGCAATGTTCGAATCGTAATAATACGCGAGTGCGAAGAGCGCGAGCAGCAGGGTGAAGACAATGGCGACCAGAGGCATGCACAAAGCTACACAATGTCTGATCAAGTTTATTTGACCGGTTTAGAAAAAGACAACGTTCACGCAAACATAAAATATTAAATCACTCAAGTACACTAAAATGTTACCACAATAATATTTAACTGTCAATCATTTATATTCTTTCTTTGCATTGTGTTTTTTTTTTATAATTATTGTAAGTTTCTGTTCCCATGGTTTTCATTTTTAAACATTACATTTAACATTAAAGAATCATTTGAAAACAACGAACAGCAAGAAGTAAAAGGTCAGGAGTGTAATCCTCTCTAAGGCCTTGGAGTTTGCATCAACTTTGTGTAGCGTTGTGTGATCCATCAGCTATTGTTGTTAGGCACGTTATTTGGCTCTCTGTTCCACAAACACACAGACACACACTGACAAATAATATTATATTACTATTCTGAAACATTTTTAAATAATGTTTTTTTAAAAGCACAGTATAACAAAGGAAAGTAAAAGCCGACGTTTGTAGGGTGTGATGTGGTGATAATGTTCGGAGAACAGGAACAGAGAAGAAGTGAAAATGTAAAGATGCACTCGGAGTTCATACGGGAGAAAAACTTCACAGGAAAACAGTGCAGCTCGAGCCGGAGTTCAAATCAAAGATCCTTTGTATTAAGCTGCCTTCAGTGCTGCTTTTTGTTGGGTTGATTATATTCATCATCTTATCTGAAATCTACAGATGTGGCTTCAGTTTAAGTGGAGATTTAGGAAAAACACCTGCAGTGCCATTTCTGTTTTCCAGTTTAAACTTTGTCTCTCCTCCCAATGCTAACGACACCMCCCTTCAGGTCCAAAGTCAGACGCACACACACACTCACACATTCACACTCTCACACACTCACTCACACAAAGTGCATTTCCATTCAGGAGGTCCTGGCTTTCTTCATTAAACTAAAATATGTAAAACGTATTTCGCAGCGTCTCTTCATCCGTCTACTGTTTCTTAAGCAGCTTGTCAGCCTCTTCGTACTTGGGGTACTTCACCGTCTCGATTTTCTCCTTCACCTTGTAAGAGGGGTAGAGGCCGGTGCGGCCAGTCTTGCGGTTGATGCCCTTGGAGTATCCGTCCCAGTGGTTGCCGGCCACGCCCACCACATCGCCGGGCTCCAGCACGATCTCTCCCTGTCTGTGGGGCTCGTGTGGATAAATAGCCACCTGATTGTGTGCATTCTGCCCCCCAAAGTAGTAGATATCATCCAGTGAGTAGAAATAGGACGAGGCATCGGGGTGCAGCGTCTGCATGATCTCGTAGGCCACGCGACACACCTGCACAGGAGAGGAAAGGAAGGAGACTTGGCTCACACGAACACACCAAAGTTACAGCGCCAGAAGCATCCGTGGTTCTGCTTTTGTAGTGAAAAATGTACATTTGACTTTGACTACGTGAGGAACTTGACTTCATTGCTGTCAGAAAAAAATGAATATTATAATAAAAATGAATGTGATCTTAACGATGTAATCGACTGTAATCGAGTACCTGGGAGGAGAAGGTGCAGACCAAGAAGTTGGTCTGAGACAGGAAGTGGATGTCCAGGATGACTCCTCTTAGAGAGTTCTCAGTGTAGCGGTTGTTCAGCCCAGCTGACCAGGAGATGGAATTATCACTGATGAACTCGTAATCTGGATACCTGATGCACAATATAGCGATAATCAGTGTTTCTAAAATAACAATAATAGACACGTGCAAAGAAAAGCTGTGAGTGGAGACGCCTTCCAAAATAATGAAAAACATTTCTACATAAAAACGGGTCACGTCACGCCTACAGACACGCCTCAAATTCTCACTTCAAAATTGTCCAAACCGTTTTTGTGTCTGTGTTTTTAATTCCTGCACAAAGTAAAACTGTAAATTCAGGTCGTCCCCGGGTTCCTGACACTCACTGATGAACATTCGTAGATGTGAACAAATCGCGGTTCAGGCTCACGTGTATTGTACAAAAAACACTGCAGTGCACCAGATACCAATATTTACAATTATATACAATTATTATCAGTGCGTAAGTGAATGTGTAAAATGTCTAAAGCCTGGTATATTGTGTGTGTGTGTGTGTGTGTGTGTGTGTGTGTGTGTGTGTGTGGGAGAAATGAGTCGGCCTCACTGGTTTCAGTAATAACTCCACCTTTCTCTTTTTTAAGTCAGATCTTTTTGATCTGACTGATATTTTGTTTGAAAAGAACTTTATTGGAATTATAAGTGAACAAATCCATTCGGGTTTTAAGCGCCCTCATCAGCACTTCAGGCCGTGGAACACGCCGGATTAAAGCGCATGCTGCTAGTTAACACATCATACAAGATCAAAAAGTGATCATTTACTGAGAAACCATGAAGGCGACTTTAGACGACTGCAGCTGATGCAAACCGTGTGGCTGTGATGTCTCGCGTCTGCTCCCATCGGTTTAGGGATGAAACTTACACAAACAGTTTGGTTAGTAACCTCAATGACGTGGACTTGATGTGAACTAAAATGAATTTCCCTCTGCTACATCTTGACCCTACAGCACACAGTTACATTTATATCTGCAGAACTTCCTGATATCTTGATATTCACACACTTACTTGGTCTTCGCCTCCTGCAGGAGTGCGGGGTCGTCAGTGGCCAGGTAGACGCGCTTCTTGTCGATGTGTGTGCGGAGGGCCAGGCTCTGGTAGTGGTCCTCTACATGCAGCATGTACTCCTCTATGGGGTGAAAAGCAGCTTCCGTTCCTACCTTATCCGTCCTGCGCACGTGCACTCTGTAACAACAACAACACCTCTCTTAGACCTCTCGCCGTATGATGAGGGAGCCAACAGAAGGCATCAGCAGTGTGTGAACACTGCAGGGACGTCTTTCAAACCCTGTCCTACACACTGGATTGCGATCTTGAACTCTCTGATTGAATCACTGGAGAGGAAGATCAACGTCCAACTCCAGCTGAACGTCGATTATTGTCCTCCGCGTCCCTCCTGGCACCTCACCCACCCACGCCCAGTGTCTCAGGGACATTATGTCCCGTTGGTCCCTGGAGAAGATTCACTACTCAGTCTGTAATTCTGAGTTCAACAGGTGTGGAGCCTGAGTTCACTTTTTTTCATATGATTTTATAGTTTAATCCCTTTTTACTTGATTTTTTTTTTCTCCATATGTGTTTTTTGCTCCTCTCCTCCTTCTCATTTAGCTCCTTGTTCTTGTTTCTTTCTTTAAAAATGCCTGCTGTCTTTCTCGGTCATGTCAGACTGAGAGTTAGGACTGGGTCAGGTGTTTATAAAAAACAGATTATACAATTGTGCCTTGAAACTACAAGTTTACTTTATGTCATACGTATGCCCATGTTTAAAATCAATACAAATACTGTTGAAGGAGTGTATGAACACACACCTCAAGAATGTAATTGATGTAAAACGTAGTTGCATAGCATACATATAAAATAATGATTATAATCACATAATTCTGTAATAAGAGAGAAAGTGAGAGAGAGACATTGAGGAAATGCGAGGTCACTAATTTAATACGCAAGTCGATCTGAAGGCAGAGAGAGAAATAGAACAAAGGTTTGGTGATCTTTGTGCTCAAACACTAATCTGTTAATACCCGGGTTAGTGCGTCCCGTCGTTCCATACCGACAATAATACACAGCTTTATCTCTACAAAATTAAATCTCTTAATAAAAGTTCATTCCAATACTTAAATAATAATAATATAGAAGTATTTTAAGTATTAAAAAAACATATAGAATGACAAAATGGTCCTTTTATTGTTGTTAAAATGTGAAGTGAACAGAAAGGTCAGATCCTCAGATTGTGTTTTTTTAAATCTTACCCTATGATGGGGTGTTTGAAGCCCAGCTTGGCCGTCACTTCACGAATCTCTTTCTCAAGCCAAGCCTGAGGTCGGATCAGATACTTGACGAACTGAGAAACCCACCAGACAGAGGGGTCGCCGTGCAGCCGGTGCAGACGCTCAGACAAATCCTCTGGGATCGCCAGCGGCAGGTACGGGGGACGTGGATGGAGGCTGTCCACGATCGGCAACTCGACCACCTGCACGGCCTGATCATTATTCTCACCTACACAAACAGAAGCACAACGCTTGAAAAGGTGAAAAGATGCTCTAGTGCCTAAAACGCAGGCTTGGACGATTGTGTGAATGTGGAAAGTAACAATAAACAAACAATAAGCTTCTGCATTACCATCTGATTCGAAGAGAAATTTACAGAACGATACAGAAAATCCTCGAATTCAAGGACACGTTTAGGAAATATGGGTGAATAAGGGTCACACACATTAACCAAAGATCACAACATCGGAAAGCAGTAAGATATTTTCACACAACAGGCATGTGAAGATATTACGAGATGTACATCTACACATTTATACGGCAAATATACAGTCATGTATACAAAGTATAAAGTCACGGGACAAGAAAGCACATCTTCCTTATAAGGGCGCTCTGATCGATCGGCCGAGAATCAAAAATCAGCCAATAATCACTTCATTTTTACAGAATGTTGTATCTTGACTGGCACGAGTCTTCAGCCACATCGCCACGGCGTCTCCAGTCTGGGAAAATTACAGAGTCTCGTTATGAGACGTCAGATTTGCAATATGCAAAGTTTTTTTCTAAAGCAAAACCACGTAGGCGAACGTCTGCCTTTAACACAACACACCTTATTCACGGGTTAAGAACAACGCAATGTGAATAATCCGAGTGTGAAAAGTCAACCCTCACGCAGTCGCCCGTGGAAGAAGCCCTGAAACAGCTCGAGGCTCTCAGCAGAAAGTAAAAACACTAAAACCGTTATCACAAAAATAAAGAGTAGTTCCAGCTGTGGGCGGTTTACTCAGTAAATGTGGTTTACTTGTGGTTAAGGACCGAACCACAAACATTTTCAGTTCGAAAAATAAATTCCTTTTCTAAAACCAAGTCCAATCTTTGCACTTGTTACAGGATCTAATCCACAGTCCTGATCTTATAGAGGTGATTAAGTCTGTGCCATCTCCATTTACTACCACACATGATCATGTACAATAAATACCATAGTGCAATTATAATTATGCAGGGTAAAGCTATATTCAAAGTGTGTGAGTGTGTGTGTGTGTGTGTGTGTGGTCTTTACCAGACCAGTGTCCAGTAGACGCTCCAGTGCGATCAGTGCAGGTCTCACTGACGGGTTTGAACACGGTCTCCCAGCCCCCGGTGGCGTAGCGCCAGTTTTGTGACTCTAAGATGAGCGTCCTCTGGGTGCCGTAGGCGATCATGAAGCAGTAGACCACGTGATGCAGCTGGCAGCCGTAACCACAGCCCTTATTGATGTTGCACACCAGCTTGCGAGCCTTTCCACAATCTGGTGGGTTCTGCACAAGGAAACATTTACACTTGTACATGGAAATCCCAAAAACAGAAACTTGCTCTTAGTTACTGCATAAAGAAATCCATTTGTCTTTCAAAATTCCCACAAAAGGGAAAAAACTTCCCAAATGCATTTTTGATGTTAAAGTGTTAAATTTATATCATCCTTAACTGCCTCTTTTGAAAAAATTTCCAGTCTGGGCTTTTACCTCCCCAAACACCTGAACACTCGGCACCTTTCTTTATTGCGGTTCTCACTTTTTGCTCACGCTGGTATAAGAAGCACATACAGGGGTTGGACAATGAAACTGAAACACTGGCCAATTTAGTGTTCATGGCTAAATTTGACCAGCCTGGTGGCCGATCTTCATCGATTTCTCTTACTGGTGGAATGTGCAGAGTGTGAAGGTTTAATCAGCAGAGTAATAGCAGAGTTTTGCTTAAAATATTGCAATGCACACAACACTATGGGAGACACATCAGAGTTCAAAAGAGGACGACTTGTTGGTGCGTCTCGCTGGAGCATCTGTGACCGAGAAAGCGAGTCTTTGTGATGTATSAAGAGCCGCGGTATCCAGGGTGACGTCAGCGCACCACCAAGAAGGACGAAGCACATCCAACAGGAGTAACTGTGGACGCGGGAGGAAGCCGTCTGAAAGGGATGTCCGGGTGCGAACCCGCATTGTGTCCAAAAGACATAAAACCACATACAGCTGCCCAACTCACTGCAGAATTAAATGTGCAGCTCAACTCTCCTGTTTCCACCAGAACTCTTCATCTGTTGCTCCACAGGGTCGATGTACACGGCCGGCTGCTATAGACAAACCTCTGGTCACTCGTGCCGAAGCCAAACCTCGGTTTCAATGGTGACAGCAGTGGAAATCTTGTGCTGTGGACAATGTGAGACATGTATTGTCCTCTGATGAGTCCACCTTCACTGTCTTTCCCACATCCGGGAGAGTTACAGTGTGGCGACGCCCCAGAGAAGCGACTGTACCACCCAGACTGCTGCATGTCCAGAGTGAAGCATGGGGGCGGATCAGTGAGGGTTTGGGCTGCGATATCATGCCATTCCCGAGGCCCAGTACTTGTGCTAGATGGGCGCGTCACTGCCAAGGGCTACCGAACCGTTCTGGAGGACCATGTGCACCCGATGGTTCAAACATTGTATCCTGAAGGCTGATAATACACCAATACACACAGTGAGACTGGTGACAGAGTGGTCTGATGAACATGAAAGTGAAGTTGAACATCTCCCATGGCCTCACACTCACCAGATCTAAATATTATTGAGACACTTTGTTTTGGAGGAGCGAGTCAGGAAACGTTTCCCTCCATCTGGACCTGGACACGATTCTGCAAGAAGAACGACTCAGGATCCTTCTGGACACCGTGCAGGACTCGTATCTGTCATTCCCAAGACCAACTGATGCAGTATTGGGAGTAAAAGGAGGAGGAGACGCTACACCAGACTAATGAATTACTGTGGTCTAAAACCAGGCGTTTCAGTTTCATTGTCCAGCACCTGTAAACTTAATCCTAGTTGTGAATTATTACTTCACTATCTGACAAATCTGTAAGTGCTGGGTCACGGGTTTATGGTTTGCATTTTCTGCACTTCAGGTTTTTGCTGTTACTGTTATTTTTGGAAAATTTTGGAACAAAATTTAGGATTTTTTTTTAGACTTTTACCTGGTATCTTTGGCATTTTTGTACAAATAATCATATGCAAATGGAGTCTCTGACAGCAGGCCTACAGCCAACACGCCCAAACTGAACATCGCTCCGAACTCGGGCAGAAAAACAGCGCCTTCAGCACCTCCTGTGATTATGTGCATAACCTAATACCTTCCAAATGATGTCTTACAGCCCTGAAATCTTACGCTAACGTCTGGAACCAACAGATCTCACGTAATCTTTCTCGATGTCACAACAACCCACGATCCCATACTGCATTACCTACTACTTATTAACTCATTTTACAGGAATGGGCCGTCATATTACACATAATCTAGTTTTATATTAACCGCACCCCTTTAAAACTGCAAAAATACTGCTTTTATAAACATTTAGACTTTGTGAGGACACTGACCCAGCCTGTGATGTCCAGTAAACCTCCCAGGTACTGTGATAAACCTCAAGTCACGAGTAACTCAAATCGTGAGTAACTGAACACGTTACCTTTATTATAATTAACGATCTACCCCACATGGTTCACTGACGAGCTCTGAACTGTAAGTTATTAAAGCTATTTAAGCGGAGGTATTTATGTCTATAATTTCTATTTATTTCCATGTTGTTTGATGCTTTGATTTTTCATTATCAAGCTCTCAAATAAAAATAAACACACCTCTGCATGGACATGAATTTTGTGACACTGCAAGGTTTTAAAAACACCACCACTGTAACCCTAAGGGAGGTGCAAAGATGATTTAAGTGGGCGACTTGTTTTTTTGGCCAGTCCGTGTAGTTGTAAATGACTCACAGTTTACCTGCAGACCATGTGAGTACTGAAGCCAAACATTTCCTTCAGAACCAATATTGTCAAATTTTGATGCTTTTCGATGCCTTCTCTCTGTAGCAGAGACACTTTACTCTGGATTTAAAAGAACGGGTTAGAATACGGTGTGAATCATGTAATTAGTTTGGACTACAAAGCCGGGTCCAGAGACACCCCATACTGCCCAGGATCTCCACACGCCAAACACTGCGCCAGAATCTGAGCATTAAAAAACACCGACGTGGGGCAACAATGAAGAGGACGATTGGCTCAAGTTTGATGACGTGAACAATATCCTGTAAGCAATTTTACAGTGATGCAGACGGACTCCAGTCATCATCAGTCCCACAGACGAACTAGAAAACAGGACCACCTACATGGAGAACCATACGGCAGAGAAAACTCCTGAGGAAACAGTGAAGTTCCCCCTAAAGAGCTCATGAACCTCTGCAGATCTGAAGGTAATACAAGACGGGTAGAAGTGAGTGCCGGGAAACTCAGCCTTCATTTCAACCCTCTTTTACCAGGCAGCTGCCAGGACAGAAACGCAGTGGCCACGCCCCCTATTAAGGAACCAGGAGTCAGACTCGTCTCTCCAGGAGCTACGATGAGACAACAAAAGACGAGGACCCAGGGGAGTGTTTACAAAGAGTACAAAACCTGGCCCAGGCTCCCTCACAAACCGTGGAAGATCCTGAAGGTTATCTGAAGGAGGAGAAAGGTGGACCAACAGGAAACATCTGCAAATAGTATCTGGAATCCCGAGAAGTAGAAGCGAGAGAAGTCAGAGCAGTTCAGGACTTTCTCATAGCTCAGTATTTACAGAACAATATTCTTCAGAATCATGGCCCAGGTGTGTGAGAGTTCCTTCTGAAGAGTGATTATATAAACTCCAGTGTGAACGAGGGTGGGATCACAAAGGTGTCAGGATGTTTTAAACACTTGGACAAATTTGTTAGCATAAATCCACTAAAGAAAGAGAAACCCACAACGGCCACTGAAAGGAAAAAAAAACCTTGAAACTGACAAACAGTGATGATAAAAAAACAACTTGATGAATATCGATTAATGGACATCAGACACTGCTTCTGGACTTGATTCAGTTTTCAAGCTTTTGTTTGCACACAGTTCTCTCGGGATCCTGCCGCAGCGGCGTACAGGTCTGGATTTTGACTTTTGATTCAAACATCTTTTTTACCTTCTTTAGCCATTTAGACTTTGGATTCAATTGCCATCTCAATGCCTGTAACTTGTAAACAAGTCCACGTCGTCCCCACTGACCCAACGCTCCGGCCTGACAGATGGTACCGCGTGCTTGTGGCGATGTGCTGGGTTTTTTTTACACCAGATGTTGCTGTGCATGATGACCAAACTGCTCCATCTGATGGTCTCAGCAAAAGGATCTGATTTCAGAACCGAACCTTTTGCAAACCGAAGTCACGCTGTCAGATCCGTGTTTTCGGTTGTGCTGCCATGACCCAACATGTATGGCACTTCGAGAGTCGTGGAAGTCCCATGATGTAGCTCTTGGGTGTTTGTTTATGTCTCTGAGGACACCCAGTCTGGGACAGAACTGCCCTGAAGCCTTCTCATTTGTAAACACATCCTTCTCAACAGAAAATTATACATTTAAAACACTGTCTACCGTTTGTATGGCTGATGTTCCTTCATCGCTGCATGATGTAGGGACGCACCCGAGAGCTCCAAAACAAAAGTTCTGCTTTTATAGAGATAGTCACACTTAATTACCTAATCGTATTGATTTCATTAGCAACACCTGGCTGTTAATCACGTTGAGTGACTGCAGAAGCAGGAAGGAGGAGCCTAGTACACGTTTCACATCTGCTTTCTGAAAGTCTGCTAATAAAACGCAATTACTCATGTAGAGTTACTTTATTATTAATAATTTAAACATTTTGCATGCTTACCATTTTGGGCAGAACTTGGATGAGCATAAGTGTGTGTGTGTGTGTGTGTGTGTGTGTGTGTGTGTGCTTGATGTTCACCTGCAGGTATGTTATTCTGTTTTGTACGAGATCAGAAAGGTCTTTGGCCTCCTTCTCTCTCCAGTCTCCAGCTCCATCGGCCTGGCTCAGGTGGTACAGGTCAGTCATGATGGACCTGAATGTTAAAGCGGCGCGCGCACACACACACACACGCACACGCACACACACACACAGAGTCAGATTCCTGGGAAGGACCACCAGGGAGAATTTTTTTTTACCTGTACTCCCCCCCCCCACAATCCACTGGAAGCGTGCACATCTGTGTTTAATCACCTCTGCCGATGGCCCAAGTCCTCCAGCAGCATGGTGATGTGGTTCTGCAGCTCTCCTGTCTCCACGTGGCCCAGTTTCTTCACCTCACTGCGCACAAAGTACCAGAACTCCCGCACCCCTCTCTCGATCATTCTCCGTAACTCCTCCTGGTTTCTCCCTGGGCCTGAAATCACATTGCGGGACAGAGCCCTGGGATTACTAAATTAAATTCCTGGGGGGGGTTTCATGGTTTCACTGAGCCATTTAGCTTCATTTACAGATCCTGAAGATGTCCAGTATATAATGAGAATATATCATTTGGATATTAATTAAAACCGCGTTGTTCTCCCTAATAAACGCTGACGAGGGGTACGAGGAGAATCTCGAGTGAATTGTGCAGGTATTTTAAATCTACTGATATTAAACCCTTCTCATGTGCTCTGATCGAACACACAGTGGACCAACACACCACTATAGCACAACACACAGGATATAAATGTCAGTGTAACTAAACGTCCTGCACATGTTCCTCACCATCGACAGGCAGGCTGCGGTAAGAATTGATCTGTTCTTTGGCTCGGAGTAACTGCTCCTCCAGGCTGCGCAGCTTCCCTGCAGCTCCCGTGTCTCCATCAGCCTGACTCTCCGGCACCCTGAGACAGAGAGAGACAGAGAGAGAGAGAGAGAGAGAGAGAGAGA
>QMIH01001190.1:41401-73357 GCA_003987875.1 Clarias batrachus | reverse complement strand
GTGTGTGTGTATGTATGTGCGTGTGTGTGTATGTATGTGCGTGTGTGTGTATGTATGTGCGTGTGTGTGTATGTATGTGCGTGTGTGTGTATGTATGTGCGTGTGTGTGTATGTATATGTGCATGTGTGTGTGTGTATGTATATGTGCGTGTGTGTGTGTGCATGTGCGTGCATGTGCGTGTATGTGTGAGTGATACAACATTTAAGATTTTTTTTTTTTTAGTCTTTTGACGAAGGTAACTTTAGACACACAAACCAAAATCTACTTGTTATTCTTTAAATCTCTTTCACAGCAAAACATCTGGATTTCTGTCCTCTTCTGCTTTCTTAGATAAATTAGTGGACAAACAAAACATGACTGAAGTTTAAATGTCGGACAAAAACAAAAATGAAGTATAAATGAAGCTTCACCTTTTGCTCTTGAGTGATAAACTGTGACGTATTAATCCATGAATCTCAGGCTTGTGAGACGTCAGAACTCAGGATGGATTGGTGCTTGTTTTGTCTAGTAAAAGTCGCTAATTATCATTATCTTGGTAACATCTAGCAAAATTAGTATCGAACGTAATGCTCAGATTAGCCCCAGTGTGGCATCAGGAGCTTCTGTGTTGTGAACTGAAACATGACGGGATGCTGCAGTTCCAGTGGAGTCGCACAGCCTGGGTTCACTGTTCTACTGGTCTGACTGGTCTGACTGGTCTGACTGGGAGAGCAGTGATGGTGAGCGCAGAGGCAGCGAGGTGTGTTTTGGTGAACTTGTGTTGCGGATGTTGTCGTTAAACATTAGGTACTTTCTGCCAGATTTTTTTCCTTCCTCATGAATTCAGTTCAGTCATTTGTTCAGTGAATCACATCTGGAAAAAGGCTGTGCGCTGGACATTTTGTATGAGACTTTCAATGATCTCTCATCTAGACCTGGATCACTGCAACATTGCAGCTATGACTCCAAGAACTGACTTTGGTAAAGCTGATCGCATCTCTGTCCTCCTTCTGCCGGCAGACAAGCAGAACCTTAACCAGAAAAGCAAAAAGATTTTATCAGTGGCGTCCAAGAACTCAGTTCTGTCCCTGTGCAATATATTGAAATGTTAATCATATTTTCATATATTTATTATATGCTACAAATACTGCTATATGAAACTTAACTCTTTTTTTTTATTAAATGCTTCTGCTGCTTTTTCTGCAAAAGGCCAAGATTTCATTCACCACCTTTAGAAACCCACATGAAAGGAATTTTATATTTCATAATTTGTGTGTAAACTCCATAGATGTGATACTCTGGTGATTCAGTACATTCAGGTGGTCAGCTGACTTCATTTTATTGCCCCATAACGTTGCGGGGTCTCGACCTGAGCGACTGAAGCGACCCAATGACCATGGGGTCGCAACAAAGAGCTTCTCGGTAGTAGGACAGAGTACTTAGTAGTTCAATAGTAGTATTTTATAACGATAGAGACATTTTACTGGTGAAGCTCTGTCCTGTTGTTCGAGCAGGTGAGATAGAATCTTATGCTTTTTTCTTTCTTATTCTTAAGCATTTATCAGTTGGTGAGAAGACGTTGAATTTAATGCACCACCCTTAAATATAGCCAGTTATATAAATGTAGACTTGTACTGCTGATGTTTTTGGTAAATAAACAAGTGAAATTATCAAAGTTATAAAGTGTTCAGTGTACCCCCCCTCCCCCCTCCCTCCCTCTAGGAGTGCTTCCAGTTCATCTTGCCTGCTCTGCCTCATGCCATTGACCTTCTGCGTGATGCTATAGTGAAAGTTAAAGAGGTTCACAATGCGCTGGAGGACCTGCCTTCACCCCCTCCGCCCCTCTCCCCTCCCCCCGTCACCAGCCCCCATAGGCGGACTGAGGACAAGGGCATTCAGTGTGAGGAGGACGAGGAGGAGAAGAAGGACAGTGGAGTTGCCTCGACCGAGGACAGCGGGTCCTCGCATATTACAGCGGCAGCCATTGCTGCAAAGGTGGGCGTGTGTGATGTGTAGCGCTGACCACAATACTACAGCCTAGGATCATTATTAACTAGTCCTGTTAGGCCTGTCTGCTGGGACTAGTAAAGTATATTTTGGTTTTTTTTAAAAAGTCTTTTGTTCAGGAGTGACTGTTACTTACATACACTATAATTAGGTTTTTCCATCAGGCTGAGCAAAGCGTTACCCCCCCCCCATACCCCCCCTCCTCCCATTGGTCTCTGTTGATCTGTGCTGTGCATGTGATTGTATGTCTATTGACCCGTGCGATGTTCATCATCAGACTGTGTTCCATCCCACCCATGCTGTTGTCATGGCCAAAGGGGGCGGGCCGTTGACTTTCATCCCTCCTACGACCCTCCCCTCTCATTTCACCTGCTCCTGTGAACACAAGGTAGGCTTCACATCTTTTTTCTTCTTTTTCCACTGCAGTTGTCTTCTCTTGTTTATGGGATGCCACAAGTGTAACAACATACACAAAAGTGTGACCTTACTGGGAAATGATGCTAAAAGTGTTACACAATATTATAGATGAGAGTTTCACTAAATTATGAAATTAAATTACATTGAGCAAAAACTATAGATATTCTCCTTGATTTTCAAATGTTTTGAGATGCACAGTAATTAATACTTCAGTAAGAGTCTCCTCTTCCCCGTAACTCGTGGGTGATGAGTCAGAAGTTATCACACAGGGTTTATCGACTGAACAGATGCACGTAGCTGCTGGAATGTTTTTTTTTTCTCACGATGTTTTAACGTACTGCAGGACTGCTGGATAATTTACTGTATTATCTCCGGAAGCTTCAGGTTCTCTAACGAGTCAGTTCACTTCTTGTTTCCCCCTCTTGGGGGGGGGGGGTTGCCCTGGGTGTGGCCATGAAGAAGGCGCACTTAAATTTTTCAACCGGGTGTGCCAATTTGATTTTGACCCTCTAGACGCCTCATGCTGAACTGTACCCTGGGGTTTTTTTTTAAACAAGAAGAAATGTTCAACACAATCATTTCCTCATACTTATTTTGGGCTTTTTTTTATACACAATAATACAAATTTTACGACCAGGCCTCGTAGTGAGCTCTAAATCTTGATGCTGCTGTTTAGACCAGTAAAGATACTTCTGGAATTATAAGTAGTTGTGAAGCCCTTATTCCCTAACCTTAACACGATCGCTCCGATTGCTCAGACCCAATATCTCACTCGCCAGTTCTACTTTAGATTCCGTTGAAGCCGTTTTTTTGAATAATAAAATACCGAACATGATGTAATCCACATCTCATAACCTGACCTCAAACCTGGTGTTAGGAATTTTTGCTGCGTTGTTGAAATGCTGCCACGCTAGCATGAACAGATAGCGTTACATTTAAAATGTCAAAACATCATGATGAAAATCCAGAATGGAAAATATTCGACAGCACGACATCATCGGCATCATCGATGTGAACGCAGGTTGTGTTTCAAGTTTCTGCTGCAAAGCCTTCAGTGAGAGAGAAAAAAGTCTTCTGCCTGAAAAGAAAGTCTGTTTCAAGCTTCATTTTTCGCGCGGAGCCCTGCAGTGTTCATACAGACAAAAAGTCTTTTTACATCGAATGCTACAGTTTACAAGATGCTGAGACCAAACTGATGTCTGTGTTAATGTCCTCTGATTAGTTCTTTGAATAGTAAGAGTTGAGTACACAGTAAATCTCCACACTGTATCCCCAAACTCACTGAATTATTGAAAGCCTTTTTTTTTTTACATTTTACGTACATTTTATGTTTGATGACATAAAAAGAAAAAGTTAGTCAGTTAGTTGTCGTATATATTTCTCTCTCTAAAACTCCAGGAGCTCTGTAGTTAATCTCATTAAAAACCTTAATTACTTCATCAGAGCTCGGTCTATTTTTATTTAATATAAGATATTTTTACATGTTATTTATTTATTTATTTATTTATTTATTTATTTATTTTTACAAAAGTGATAGACATCTTGTGGCTTTGGTTTACATCTGAACATTTTGGTCACTTTATAGAAAGTACAGCGATATATTTCATGTACTTGGACAAAATAGTTATATTTGTGCGAGCGCTCATTCATTTCAAACAATGGATGTCTTTTATTGAATTTCTAAAATATTTTTCTATGGTTATTTTTTTTTTACATTTTTACATTTTATATGTTTGTGCGGACAAGTGACTAGCCATCTTTAAGCGACGACTCTGGACAGTCCTAAGAATCAGTCGGTATGATTCAGACGGTTAAGGGTACGGGTTACTGGGTTACTGATCGGAAGGTCGGGGTTCGAGCCCCCGCACTGCCAGGCTTCTACTGTTGAGCCCTTGAGCAAGGCTCTTAACTCTGTCTGCTCCAGGGGGCGCTGTTTCCTGGCTGACCCTGCCCTCTGACCCCAGTGAAAAAAATTGCTGTGCTATAAGATATTATTATTATTGTTGTTAAGAGATGAAAGCATTTAATGTTTATCTTTGTGTCTCTTTACACACAATTGGCAATTACGAGTTATTATTAATAAAGTACGTATTATATGTACAGTGTTTGTAGCCCTAAAATACATATTTAAAATAGCAATCAATACTTTCATCTTGTTTTAATTTGGCTTCTCAAACCTCACAATAATTAACAGCTTTCCACTCAGAAGCAAAGAAAGTCTTAGAAATCGATGCCCAGTGTGCCCAGTGTGCCCAGTGTGCCCAGTGTGCCCAGTGTGTCCCTCGAGCTGAGTGTTTGTTCTCCTGTTCAGCAGAAATCTTACAGCTGTAACCAGTGACACAATCTGTTTGCCTTCATGCCTCATTTCCACAGAGCTGATATCCAGTTGGCGTTCGGTTCGACTCGGTTCTGAGGCAGATTTCTTATACATTTTTGTTCTTATGCCAAAAATCTTAGACGAGAAAAAATGACGAGATTAGCCCCCGAGGTTTTCCTAATTTTTAAACAACTTCTCCATTCAGCTTTGCAGCCATAAACCTTCATGCCTGAGGTAGAGTTTCAGTCCTGAAGAACGCTTCTCTTGATAGTTTGCTGATGTTTGGGGAGCTTGGTCAGGTGTGTATGGGTTAATTGACTTTCCGGGAGTTTCCTTGGCTTTTGGGAGATGTCTCTGAACGTCCCGTGGAGTGCACTGAACAGGCGTCAGGACAGTGTGTGTGTGTTCAGTGCGTCTCCACGTTAACGCAGGTATTTCAAACAGGTGATATTCAAGCTCATGTGGAGTGTTTTATCCGTTTGTGTTCTGCCACCAATGATGCCATGTTCCTGTTCATGTGTTTAACGAATCTAGACGTAAATAACCAGAACTACAAATTTAATACTGATCATTAATAATACTGTAGATCAGAATCTGAACTTTGAGTCTTTGTTTGAATGAACTCATCCTTCAGTCAAACTGGGGCAAAATAATTGTTGTTAAAGGTTTTATAAGATCTGCACATCTGTACTGTATGTTGGAGAAGAAGGGAAAAGCTTTATGATGACGCGCTTGTTCTTCTCGCATGTGTCTGAATATATTCTATAAGTTTTCTAACTTGGTTTTTATTTTTAACCCTAGATTCCAGATGGCATCATATCTCGGGGTGTTCAGGTGTTGCCCCGGGACACAGCGTCCCTCAGTACCACCCCCTCAGAGTCTCCCCGAGCGCAGCAGTCCCGCCTGTCCACTGCCTCCTGCCCCACCCCCAAAGTAAGATGCTTTTTGATTTTTTTCCCTTAAACATTACAAGAAGTAATAATGCTAATCAGTCACACTCAGTCTGGACTCATCAGTGACTCACCTGATCCGAGCGATGCCCCCATTTGATCTGTTATTTCTGGGAGAACCTCTTACCCCCCCCCCTCTCTCTCCATCTCTCTCTCTCTCTCTTTGTCTCTTTCTGTCTGTAGGTGCAGTCGCGGTGTGGCAGCAAAGAGAACCTCCTAAGAGCAAGTGAGTGAACAGACTCTGTGTGTGTGTGTGTGTGTGTGTGTGTGTGTGTGTGTGCGCAGTATTAAGCTGCTGTGCTGTGAGTAATCCTATAGCATATGGTTATATGTCTATAATTAGAGATGGCACAATAATATTTTTCTTATTTGCTGATATTACAGATTTTCCCACATTAAGTATCAGCCAACATTTATAGCTAAACCATAAGCTTTAAAAAAATAGTTCATATATTTTTGGAAGAAGTCCACTTGAAAAATGCAAAAATGCAGGACTTGCACAAAACTCCAGTTCTGTATTTAAAATGTATGATTTGTAATGTCCTGATTTATACCATCAAATGACCGACAGTAGGGTGTGTGTGGATGTGTAAAGAGAGAGGGAGAGGGAGGTTGGTGAAGAGTGACTTTACTGAAACTATAAAGTGTGTGAGAACAGAATGATCTCCTTCGTTGGACGTCCAACATTTAAACTCCTCATTACCTGTTAAAAACTGCGACGCACTTCAGGGGAAGCCTGCATGTCTGCGTGTGCTTCATCATCTCTCTCCACCACAACACTCACCCACACACACACACACACACACACTCACACAGATTTGTTCCAGTATTGACTTGCACTTGTACTTGTTTCACCGTTGTTGATGTTCTCAGACTAACACTCGTGCTGCGTATTGGATCAGCTCCCTCTCTGTTACTGTTAAATAATACGTGTGATATAACGTGATATTATTACTGATATGACATAAATACAGCATGTGTGCTCTCCAGACAAACACCCATACAACAGCTTTTAAACAAAGACCTTCACATTTACAGTGAAACATTTAAATCCACTTCTGAACATTAATGTCAGTAAACCCGCGTCAGGACGTCTTTACTGCTAAAGTCTCGTCTTATCCGTCTCTCTGGCTGAGAGCCGAATGCAGCACGGCATTGACGTCACTGGTGTTTAAACTTAAAGATCTTTTTAAATGATCAGTTTAAAACAGTCAGTTATAAACTCATTACTGGATTTTTTATTTTTGTAAACATCCTGAAACAAATCAACTTAAACAGCTTCATGTGTGTTTCAGTTTAATCTACTAAAGATTTATATTCTGAAAAAGAAAAAATTTAACATCTGTATACACCTAGCTGTGGGTGTATGTGTGTCTTTTTTTTGTGTGTGTGTGTGTGTGTGTGTGTGTCTCAACATGTGTGTCCCTCTCTTTAGGTCATAGTGCAGTGGACATCACAAAGGTGGCGCGAAGACACCGCATGTCCCCGTTCCCCCTGACCTCCATGGACAAGGCCTTCATCACTGTGCTGGAGATGACTCCTGTTCTCGGGACTGAGATCATCAACTATAGAGGTGAAGTTCACACACCAGTGTGTCGAAGCTACAGACTGTTTATCATGTTTACAATCCAAAGGTCTGTTTAGGATCGAGAGAGAAAAAGAAGAAGTTGTTCAGAGAAAGAAACTTTGATGTTTCACAGTCTTTAAAATGTAATCAGGGCTTTTGGTTTTGCTCGGTGATTCTGTTCACCTCAAGTAGGGATGCACCGATACCGGTATCTGGTATCGGCCTCGATACCACATTTTCTAAAGTACTCGTACTCGTTAAAAGTCTCCCGATACCAGGGACCGATTACACGGTCTGAGAAATGTCTATGTTTGAGCGGCGTGTAAGGGGTTAATCACAAGCGCCGAGTGCCCGCCCCCAGACCCCGGATGCAGCTCAGAGCGGGGAGAAGGCGAGACGAAACGAGACGTCAGTCGTGTGGAATTATTTCAAAGTGAATGAAGACGACAAAACAAAGGCGGACTGCAAATTGTGCTCAGCGAAATTGTTAAAAATCATGTTTTTATTAAGTACTTGGTATCGGCGAGGACTGAAATGCAAGTACTCGTCCTCATTTTCCAAAAAAGTGGTATCGGTGCATCCCTAACCTCAAACCATCACAGAACATCTACTTATCATCTAGTACACTATTTCAGAAATCATGTGTGACTGTGATAAAAAAACGTTCACGACAGTTATAAATAAAATAATAAAGAAATAATAATAATAATAACAGTAATAAAGAGAATGAGCCAAAATCTGGATCTTCACATGGAGATCTACATTAAAGTATTAAAGTATTTTAAGTTACAGCCCAGTTAGAACTGCACGTGCCTGTCTCCGTTTTAGTTTTTAGTGTGTGTGTGTGTGTGTGTGTGTGTGTGTGTGTGTGTGTGTGAGAGAGGCATTCACCATATGCTGATAAAAATAACACAGATACATAATCAACTTATGCCATAATAAATGCAACATCTGGAGAAAATGTAACACCCCTATCTCACCTACGCCGCTGCGCCCAGTGGCCGTAAGTGTCTCTTCGTGATTCACCGCAAGTTTTGCCATAGTGATTACATTTCTAAGCTTCCCGTGCAAAAGATTTAGTGTTTAATCTTTTTTTGGCAGTCCTCGCAGAACATAGGTGTTTGTGACTCCTACACACATTGAGTGAAACATAAAGCATTAAAAGGAGTCGATCAGAAACAGATCGCCAGAATGTAAAACATTTTTTAAAGCTTCTGATTGTCTGGAATTCAGCGAGCAGAGTGTGTTGATATTGATCACGCACAGGAAATACAGTTTGAGCTCAACGCGAGTGTGAGTTTGATGGAGTAAGTGAGCCTTTAAGTGAACAAAAATAAAATTGGGGTGCAGTTTTTATCATGAAAATACTAGCGTGCTGCCCCAACTCCTGATTACTCATTAGCTTGTTTAGCTCCGCCTCCTTGTTACACATCATGTGAGTGACAGCAGAACCGTGTAGATGAAGAAGAGTGATGAGAAGTGAGTGAGTTTTGTAACTAAATTATACACTAATCTCTGGCTGGAAGTGGTCTCGTATTCCAAAATACTCATAAATCAAATCAGATTTTCCCATAAGAAATAATGAAAACTCAAATTAACAGAATCACTGCTGTAAAGTGAAAACAAAAACAAACAAACAAATGAACCAGCACCTTACCTTTGAAAAGAATCACAACAGAGCAGAGTTTCTGTGTGCGTGAGTGAAGCCGGGGAGGGGGGAGAAAAGAGTGTGTGTGTGTGTGTGTGTGTGTGTGTGTCGTTGACAAATTATGCGCGCACACACGCATAGGAGACGCTGAAACACAGAGGGAGATGTTGATTATACCAGTAAGAGACGAGCACTAAGCACTAAGACCCAGGGGAGCAGACGAGACGATTACCCGCAATTCCGCAGCGCAAGAGTGACGCTTGGTGCCAAGATAAGAGGCCCATGCGTGATACATGATACTCTGCACTCGTAAACTAACACTTGTTCATTCTTTAAATAAAAATTTATTAAAAATCTTTGCTCGTCTTGCGTAACACTCGTAAACCACATTACTCGCAATCCAAGGTTCCACTGTATATATTTTTTTCAATGAATTATGCAGCTCTAGAACACACGCATGCAAACACAAAATAAAAAAAGGTTCATGCACACACACGTGGTAACAGTGTTATAATGAACATTGCACACGTGCACGGATGTTGATGTTGAGACCGTGCATGGGAGACGATTTCCTGCACGTATTTCACGACCCCGCTCGTTTTCAGAGTTAAATTTCATGTAAAATTTTTGCTCGTCTTGCAAAACACTCGCTCTCCAAAGTTCCACTGTATTTATTTTGCTAAAGCTTATTTTCACTAGCTTTGTCATCTTTGTCATATCTAGGATTCCACGTCTCTTTAACCTCGCCTTCTCACCATTATTTCATAATTACTTGTAAATAATTTTATTAAATGAAATGAATTGTGATTACCCCTAATAGCAAAAAGATCCATTATTGCTTCCTGATCACTTTTCAGAGAGACTCTGAGTTCAGTCTGCGTCTCTGAGACACACTGCGGTGTGAGCTACTTCTACACTTCACTGGTCTACAGTTTCTTCACATACACACGTGTGTTTATCAGCTGACATTCTTTGCTTGTTTTTTTGTTGTTCTGCAGATGGAATGGGACGAGTGTTAGCTCAGGACGTCTATGCTAAAGACAATTTGCCTCCATTTCCTGCCTCAATCAAAGATGGCTACGCTGTTCGAGGTGAGAGCTAGCAGTCTACTCAGATCGCCGTCCTTTTGCATATTTTAACGTTCATGTTCTGAAACTGATTTTGTTTGTTTGGAAGCTGCTGATGGTCCAGGAGATCGCTTCCTCATCGGGGAGTCCCAGGCTGGAGAGCAGGTGAGCAAACTGTTTACATTGTTTACACTCACGCTTACTATTTTAGACATCTGTAGAGGGACACGTGTCAGGATCACTCTGTTTGTGTGTGTGTGCGTGTGTGTGTGTGTGTGTGTGTAGCCTACTCACACAGTGATGCCAGGCCAGGTGATGAGGGTGACGACGGGCGCTCCTATTCCCTGTGGAGCCGATGCTGTAGTGCAGGTGGAGGACACGGAATTACTGCGAGAGTCTGAAGACGTGAGTCTCTCTCTCTCTCTCTCGTCCTCTCTCTCTCACACACACACACACACATGCGCGCGCACACACACCATAACTCTGTCTTTTGTAATAACAGTCGTTTCCCCTGTTTTACAATAAACATGCTGATTTTTCCAGTAACTCGTACACACATCGTCCTCTACAGCGTAATGCTTCATGTGCTTTTAAAGCATGTGTGTGTGTGTCTGTATTTTCACGTGTAGGGCACGGAGGAACTAGAGGTGCGGATTCTGGTGCAGGCGCGCCCCGGCCAGGACATTAGGTCAGTTCTTATGGTCACCCTTTTGTGTTGCCTGTACCGTTTGATGTGGAAACAAATGAATACATTTTAGCATCACACTTTGCACACGCAGGCCAATCGGTCATGACATAAAGCGAGGAGAGTGTGTGCTGGCCAAAGGAACGCACATGGGTCCGTCTGAAATCGGCCTTTTGGCCACTGTGGGGATCACGGAGGTGGAGGTGCACAAGTTCCCCGTGGTGGCAGTCATGTCCACCGGCAATGAGGCGAGTACATCATGAAGAGACGCCGTTACAATATTTTCACAAAGATTTAAGGCTTTTCATGCGTCTTACTGTGAGATGGTTCGCCGTTCGTTATACAGTTGTTAAATCCTGAAGATGACCTGCACCCAGGGAAGGTCCGGGACAGTAACCGCTCCACCCTGCTGGCTACCATCCAGGAGCACGGCTACCCCACCATCAACCTCGGAATTGTTGGAGACAAGTATATCCTCTCAGTCTTACTGTGTTTCAGTTTGTTTTGCACTAGAACCTGTTATAAAAGCGCAGATAAACGACACACGTCTGATTTGATGGTTAGAGCACAGACTGAGCACGCGTCTTCCCTAAACTACAGGAGAAAGCAATCTTTTAAACTGCTTAATAAAATAACCTTAAGCTCCAGTGGCAGCATAAGTGGGATTGTGTAATATAAAATCCAGTGATTGTGACCATTATAAGTGCGTGCGTGTGTGTGTAATCAGCCTTAGCTTCGTGAGACTTCGTTTCTTCCTTTTCAGTGTAACTGTGTTTATTATAAAACCTTTGGCAAGAGTGGGAATGATGGGTCAGAATCTCTTTAGGAGTGGGAGGGAAACTACAGAATGTTAGTAATTGTGTATAATCGTTTCATCCGTGTGTTTCTCCTCGCAGCCCGGATGACCTGCTGAATGCCCTGAATGAGGGAATTAGTCGAGCAGATGTCATCATCACATCCGGGGGCGTGTCCATGGGAGAGAAGGTGAAAGGGTGTTTCACTGCTTTAACATAATTTATTGCATACTGCATTACTGAAGGTCCATATATATTTGGACACGTGTCTACCCCGACATACAGGAGTTAAAATATAACAGTGACTGAGTTCATAGTGCAGACTTAAACTTTATTGCCTGGATTTCATATGATGCTGTTTTTCCCTGGTGATGTTTGTGATGCTCTGCCAGCCCTTTACTGCAGCTGTCTTTACTTCCTGCTTGTTATGGCGTTGTTTTGTCTCCAACATGTAAATTGAATTCATAACTGTACTGATGTTGGATGAGAGAACCTCATATCTTAACCCTTGTTGCACTGTTGGACTTCGGCTGACGATGGTTACGCTATTATCAGTTCACTTTGTACTGAAGTACAGATTTGGGCGTTTTAAGTACTGAATGGATTAAATTATTTCATTCTGCATGAAGGTGTACTGATAAATCCAAGCAAATTTAATTACAAACGCAGCGTTTAATGAGAAATTACATTGTACACAGTAATACCCTGAGCCCGTATTCACAAAGCTTCTTAAGACTAAAAGTTGCTCCTAGTGACGAAGAAAATTGTTAGAATTATGACATTTCCTTAGAATTTCACCTTAAATTTAGGACAAAAAATATTCACGAAACATCTTGGCTCTAAAAACAGCTCCTAAGGTAAAAATAGTTACCTTACCTAAAAATAGAGGACTTTTAAAGGGCTTAAGAGTTTCTATAGCAGAGGACAAAATGGAGGAAAGAAGAAATATTCTCCAAACACTGAACGTAAAGCTAAAAGTAAACACTGCTCTTCTGTCCAGTTTGTAGTTTTTTTGTTGTTTTACTTGCTTTCATCTTGGCTACATACCATTCAAAAGTGCAGTTTAAATAAACCGTCCTGTGATCATGTAAAGTGGTAAAAAGTGAGCCATTTTGCTCCCATCAATCTAAAATGGAAGTAATTTAAATTGATAAAGTAATAAAATCAGTACGGTAAATAAATGTAAGAACTTAAATATAGTAACTACTGCATGGAAAAAGTCGACACATTTTCAACATTTGTCCGTTTAATTATCTTTAAGATATTTCGCCTATAAAACAAACTTTGCATAAAGTAGCCTGTAGTCCTGATTATACAGTTTCTTTATATACAAACATTATGATTCACTGTTGGTTCTATTATTATATATTCTGTATATATTCACAAAGAGCGCATTTACATGACCTTTACAGAGGTCAGAGGTAATTTTTTTATCACCCAATCACTGTCCTTGAATTGCTCAACCACGCCCCCTCACTACGATAAAGTGTTTTGTACTTTCCTTAATCAGAGTTGCTCTGAGACGTTTCCTAAATCACTTTTAGTCTAGGACTCCCAGCTAGGACGTTTTAGGCTAAGATAGGAGCTCTCTGAGAGAATTCTGAAAGCTTTGTGAATACGGGCCCTGATCACTAGCCATGATAACCGTGACTTTTAGTGCTTTGATGGCACATGTGGAAAGCTGATGGGTTCTGTATGTACAGGCTGGTGCTGTGATGTCAGCGTCCAAAAAGAATGAAAAGAGGGAGTTTTAATCATTTTGCGTCTTGGAAGGCAGTTATTTAAATCTAATAACACCATAATAGTGAAGGGCATAATACCCTAAAAAGTTTTCAAATGTAT
The DNA here is from genome assembly GCA_003987875.1 of Clarias batrachus. Lineage (NCBI taxonomy): Eukaryota > Metazoa > Chordata > Actinopteri > Siluriformes > Clariidae > Clarias > Clarias batrachus. Next base: position 60,083 of record QMIH01001190.1, on the reverse strand, counting down.
CTGTACACTGGACACATATGTGTGTGAGTTTATGACTTGAGAATTTATAATATAATATGATATTTATAACAACAGTAAACAGTAAACTGTCCTAGTGACAGAAGTGTGTAATAGGGAGTAATGAGTGATTATTGTTTGTTAGTAATCAACGTTTTAGATTGTAAAAATAAGATATTTTACATTAAAGTACTCAAATATTACACACACATTTAAGCTGAAGCACAAAAGCTAATGTTAGCTCTATCAAAAGTTAATGAAGTCTTCAGAAAAGCCAACACGTGTGTGCAGTCTAAATCTGCTACGATCTTATTTTACTGACACTGTGTGTGTTTGTGTCTTTCTCCATCAGGACTACCTGAAGCAGGTTCTGGACATTGACCTCCACGCCCAGATCCACTTTGGTCGGGTGTTTATGAAGCCAGGGTAAGAAGCAGAGGGCAAAGCAAACACACCTACAATAACAAGATTGAAAGAAGCCAACCAAATGCATCTTATCGGTTACATCCTCTTTCCTGCCTCTTTAGTCTCCCCACCACATTCGCCACTTTAGACTTTGATGGCACAAGGAAGCTCATCTTTGCCCTGCCAGGTACGTGTGTGTTTCAAGGTTTTAATAATGACTTTAATGTAATTACTCGTTCATAAAACAGTACTGCATTCAGAAATATTCAGACATTTGCATCAGTTTTCTACAGTCTCATGCGATCATCAGAACAGGGCTTCAGAGAAACATAAATCTTTTAAATCCAAAATATTTTGCAGAAACTTTTAGAGACGAAATGTACCTCTTTATACAGTAACGTGGTGAGCTCATAGCCACGCTGATATAAACAGGAGCCGTGGGTACAAGACGATCAGTTAGATGTGCTTTGCTAGCATTATGTGCTAACGCTGCCTGAGTCTGGCTGAGTGACCGGACCTGAGAAAGAGGCAGGGAATGAGGAAAGGTCCGAAAGTTTTCATTTGACCGTTTAGTTTGTTTAGGACGGAAGTTATCGCTGTTCATTGACTAATGTTAGCTAACTTTGGCTAGCTAGCCGCCTGAGCTACATCACGTTAATTAGCATGGAACTGGTCGAGTTGCAAAAGCTGTCTAATTCCTGTGGTCTTTAACAACTCTGGCTCTCCTTTTCCTTTTTTTCCGGCTTTGCATGATTTAGCCCCGCCTCTAAACTCTTACATGAGTGTGTGGTACTCCTGCCTGTCAGTAGAGACCAGGTCTTACCCTCTGACGGTCTGTGTCTTTGTTGTCTCCAGTGTCTGCTGCTTGGCCTTGTACCGACTGTTTCTCAGTGTCAGTACAGCCAGGATTGAAGCCTCAGAACTTTTATTTTCAGCTCTTTCAGCCTGGCCAGTGTTTATGTTATAGTGGTCACGTTACAGGAGCAATGTGACGATCACAGCAGAGTTTTACACTTTACACTGGAATGGAACGGCTGCTGTACTGTAGAGGTTTGGATTTAAGTCTCTTTTTTTCCAGCTCTCTCTCTCTCAAGCCTCCCATCCATCCTTTTAAGAAGTTCTTATCAAGTCTTTTTCTCTCTGATGTCATGAATATAAACCTGTCGGAACATGTACTCTATTTACAGTGATGCCCCCTACTGGCTCTCATATGCAATCCTCGTCACTCTTCATTACTGACATCTGGCTGCTGTTAACTCTCTTTATGATTGTGGAATGAAGGAGACACTTATTTTTTTCCTATCTGGTTTAATAACAGTTTACTATTTGACTACATATTGAGATGTGTTGTGATTGTTGTTGTTTTTATTGGAGGTGGAAATGGTGTCGTCATCTAATGTTACTTTATAGAAGTGAATTTACAGACAGACCTACAGATTCAGAGTCTGGAGACAAACTGAATCGTCTGTGGATCTGATACACTGTCTGGGGCATTTTGTTTATTTTTCCCTTTCAAGTGAACATTCTCAAACTGCCAATCTACATTTTAATATCAGAGTACAAACAAATGATCACTCAGTAATATAACATCATTCAAAAGGAAAAAAAACTGAAATTTTGATGGAAAAAAAGATTGAATAGACCTGTAATGAAGTATTTAGACTGTTTGAATAATATTGAAAATGTTGTGAAATCATCACCGCTAATTCACACTTACTATACCTTAATATAGTTAATATAGTTAATATAGTTAATTTAACTATATCTTAAGGGGAGGGGCGATGAGGCGATTAACATCCCTGTTTTCCCTCAGCAGAGCATGAGGGATTCAAATTAACCCGTATAGAGTACAGATACAAGGAATATAGATACAAAGGAGTATAGATATGAAGAGTTGAATAAACTGTGCGAATGTGCATTGAAGCTATTCTTCTTGTGGCCAAACACCGTACTAAGATGCGTTCCTGCGTTCCTCCTCAGTCTGTGCCACTGTTGCCAAACCTCATGTCCAGTTTGTACCGCGGCTACGGCAGGCTTTGGTGACAGCGGCTGTTTTTATATTCCCCCTGTTGAAGGTAATTTCACCTACAGAGACACAGGGGCGACCCTCCTTGAGGCCGTGCCCATGAGTGACAGCGAGGCAAGCAGGCTGCCCGTGTCTCCTCCCGCACGCAGAAGTAAGAACCTGCACATCTGGCTCAGGAAATATACAGCAAACTGAAAACAATAAGGATGATTGGCTGCACAGAAATGTCAAAAAAAATAAAAAAATTGATGACACTCTTTTTCCTTTTTTTTTTTCTTTTCCTTTTCCTTTTGTTGTTGTGAGTAGCTCGAGACATATTGGTGTACTCTGATATTGTTTAGAGGAATCTGTAATATCCAACACTGAACAGCTTTATTCTATTATTTTCGTGTTCTGTTTTTTTTAGAGTGAAACTTTTCAGCCTTTATTTAGTGAGTCTGTCGCTTGGTGTAGTGGTGGTGTTGGTTTTATTGTTTTGGTTTGTGTTGCTTTAATAGCTCTGCCTGTAGTGACGTGATGTAAAGCTGCTGTATATTTTGACTGGAATTTTATTGTCCTCTCTTCCTGTCTCTCCTCCCTCTCTCCTCTCGTTTCTCCTGTTCTTTCCTCAAACAGCCTTGTACAAAGGTGCTCCTGAGGGTAATGATTGCACATCTTTAATGACTGAACACCACTGAATTCTGAGCGATTACAAAATGTATCCTCTCTCATCTAAACCTGTAAATGCACACTCGCCTCCAGAATTATTGGCACCCTTGGTAAAGATGAGTTTAAAACGATGCCTTAGACCTCTGTGTCCAGGAGACCAAGAGAGAGACGGACCCGGTCTCAAATCATCAGTCATAGAACCATTAAAGGGCATCTCTGTGTTTGCATGTGTGCGTGTGTGTGCGTGCGTGCATGCGCGCGCGTGTGAGTGCGTGCGTGTGCGCACACGTGTGTGTGTGTGGACATGTGTTTGTGTGTGCATGCGTTTGCGTGTGTGTTTGTGTATTTTTGTGTTTGTGCGTGTGTGTTTGTGCGTGTGTGTTTGTGTGTGTGTGTGTGTGCGTGCGTGTGTGTGTGTGTGTTGTAAAATATAATTCCAGTAATAGATTAGGGACTCGCACAATCCCTTTGGCTACTGCTAATATTACAGCGTGATCCAGTAAACATACAGAGGACTTTGTGTGAATGAAGGACATGACTCATGACGTGACTATTGATACCAGGGAATTTGTTTACTTTTAACTAAATTCAAATGTATTTATTTGTTTAGAGTTTTACTTCGCCCTCTTTGATTTTTTTTTTTTAGCCAGCCTGTTGTTCTCTGGGCGGCGCGGTGTCGTTGTGGTTAGCACTGTGGCCTCACACCTCTAGAGTCCGGGTTCGATTCTCGCCTCGGGGTCTGTGTGCCTGGAGTTTGCATGTTCTCTCCGTGCTTGGTGGGTTTCCTCTGGGTACTTCGGTTTCCTCCCAAATTTTCCGTAGTGTGTGAATGAGTGCGAATGAGTGTGTGTGTGTGTGTGTGTGTGTGTGTGTGTGTGTGTGTGTGTGTGTTCGTCTTCTGTGGTTGTTAGTGCACCGCTGGCTCATTTCTTTATCAGAACTTTTTAAATATTTGAACTGACGATGCCACATGCCTGTCAGATGGCTCTGATAATTTGTTTCTATTTTCTCTATTTTTATTTTATTTTTGTTTCTATTTTCTTTGAAAATGGCTGCTTTTCTCCCGTATACAGCTCTCTGGTCCTTATGTTATCCTATTCATTGTTTAAGGCATCAATCTAACAAAACACACCTGGTCACGTGTTCAGGGTTTTGATCTTTTCAAAACTGGGAGGGTTCAAATAAATGAGGCCGTGTTTGAATTATTTTAACACTTCTTCCTGGAAATTAATTACTTTTCTGGACCACGTCTTGTTTTTTAAAGTTTGTGAGGCTCAAGAGAGGGGTTGGTGATTATACACACCCACAAAGAGTGGGGATAACATGCAAACTCCAAGCACACATTTTTAATTTAATGACATTTAATGAAGGTATAACATAAACTAAGGTCTTGGTCTTGCTGTTCCTGAGTGGGAATTGTGTACAACTGGGTTTCCATTAGCTGAAGGACGCTGCTATCTGACTGTTAAAACGAATAGTTATGACTATAATCTTTGTTCCCTGAAGGAGAGGAATGAGGTACAACACATATTGTATGGGATATCACGCCCTCTAGTGTTCTGGCTGAAGCCACCTATATTCACGCCATAAAGGCAGTCAAACCTGTGGTGATGTAGGTGTAGCCCCGCCTACCCTTATAAACCATTGTCACCACGGTTGACTCTCAGTTCGACAGCCGCTCTTCGCCGAGCGTAACTGTGTGGCAGGGCAGCAATTTGTTGTACCTCGTTCCTCTCCTTCAGGGAACAGAGGTGATAGTCATAACCATTCGTTCCCTTTGAGTCAATTCACTCGGTACAAGACATATTGTATGGGACATATATTCACGCCCTGCTGAGCCTCTACCAAAGTTAGCCCCAAGAAACCTGATAGCTACTCTACTGCATCATGGACCCTGCAGAGAGGACGCAATGGGCCACCGAGGGGGCCGTTATGTCAAGACGGTAGAACCGGATAAAAGTGCGGTGAGGACCAACTGCCTGCTGCGCAAATATCACCCACGGACATCCCTTTGAACAGCACCCACGATGTTGCCATAGCGCTTGTTGAATGTGCTTTCACACCCTGAGGCAATGGGACACCCTTGCTGCTATAGGCTAATGTAATAGCCTCCACAATCCAATGGGAAAGCCACTGTTTAGCCAGTGCTTTACCCTTTACTGGACTGGCAAAGCAGACAAACAGTTTATCACATACACGCATATTCACTGTACGGTCCATGTAGACACGTAGTGCCTGTACAGGGCACAAATTATGCAATTTTCCCTGCTCCTCAGAAGCAAAAGGCCAACATGACAGGCTGATATAGCCGCCAGGTATACTTTAATAGTAGAGAAGGAAAGGCCTTTTTCTAACAGTTCTTGTAGAAAAGACAACACCTCCACCATGGAGCACTGAAATGGAAGAACATTATGTTCCTGACACCATTGCTCAAAAGCTCGGCACTTATAAGCATATATAAACCTCTAGTGGACGAGGCCCAAGCACCCTGAATTGTCTCAATCACATTCGGAGGAAGCCCTTTAGCTCTCAAATTGGACCTTTCAACAGGTAAGCATGCAATTTCCACAATTCGGGACGTGGGTGAACCACCTACCCCACTGTCTGAGACAGAAGGTCCCTGAGGAGAGGAAGTGTCCAAGGTTCTGCTGCTAGCAGGCTGACTATCTCTGCATACCTCGAATTTGCCGGCCAATGAGGGGCCACCAGGATTAGGGACAGGCCCTGCTGGCGCACCCTCTCTGTGATGGGCAGAATCAGTTATACTGGAGGGAATGCATACAATAGAGTTGGGGGCCATGAGTGTGCCAGAGCATCGATCCCCAGAGGAGCACTGCGATCTGTTATGGAGAAGAATAATGGGCATTGAGCATTCTCTTTGGATGCAAAAAGATCCACTACTCCCCTCCAAAGCGCTCCCAGATCTGAGCTACCACCCATGGATGTAGCCTCCATTCCATCACAAGCGGACCCTCTTTGGAGAGAAGGTCCGCCCCCAGATTCAGGTGCCCTGAAATGTAAGTGGCCTGAGTGACAGAAGATGAACACTGGACCATAGCAATAGAGAATAAGAGAGTTTTAGCAGGGGAAGTGAACGAGTCCCCCCTTGTCTGTTTATATATGACACAACTGTCGCGTTGACTGTCCTGATCAGAACATGATGGCCTGTCTCAGGGCTGAAAAGACCACCAACTAGTCACTGCCAACTAGCCAGCTCCAAATAGTTGATGTGAAACCTGCGTTGTTCCTGTGACCACGCCCCCCTTACCGCGGTGCCGTCACACAGATCTCCCCACCCGCTCAAAGAGGCATCTGAAACGACACCCTGCCTATCGGAGAGCCCTGGCGTAACAGCCTGGGTTCCCTCCAGGGCAGATGACCTGACATGCATGACGGAGTCACTGTCAGCCTCCTGTTGAGGTGTTGCGCCGCACATAGGCGGTGAGAGCGCACCCATTGCTGAAACATTCAGCAGTTCGAGAGGCACCACAGTGATTATAGACGCCATCATTCCCAATAACTGTAAAAACACTCGGAAACGAAGTTTGAGTTGCAACTGAAACTGAAATGCGGCTATTCTGTGCTCTGAGAGATGTGCTCGGCTGGTAACGGAGCACATCTTCATACCCAGGAATGAAAACTGTTGACTCAGAGTCAGTGAGCTTTTCTGCATGTTTACTGAGAACCCTAGAGTCTGAATGTGAGACAGAACTAACGCTGTCTGTTTCTCCTCCTGTTTCTCCTGAAGAGGAGACAGCGTCGCCTCGACGCAATTCGAGTTCGTTTCTGAAGGAGAAACCACTTGAATCACTCCTTTGCTCAGAAGAGAATTTATCTTCTGCCAGAGCACCGCTGCGACGCTGTCCGACACCACGGTGTAGATTATGGATGAAAGGTGCGGTGGCTTTATGTGAAACTGCAGTTGGTATCTCATAGCGACTGTGTTTTGCACCCATGTCGAGACTGCGCATGCGCGCCACTCGAGAAAACGGGAAGCCAGCTGGCTCACATTGAGCATCACAGCGGGGCTGCTGCCCTCTGGCATTCTGGGAATGTGCTTGGGAGACTGTGCTTGGGAGACTGTGTTAGGGAAGTGGAACACCGTTTGGGACTGATTCCCTGGACATAACATAGCGGCCTCTTGGGCGGCCTTGAGAGAGGAGAAACAGTGTCTCCCTGCTGCCAGAGTTCCTCTCCCTTTAAATTCTGAGCTAGGAGGAGTGTGGATTCTTCCTCCTGGCTGCTSAATCCTTCCGGAGGCCCGGTGGGGGGGCCCATGTTCCAGGCCGACTGACGCGGGTTTTGACTGGGAGGTTGCTGTCTCACCGGGCGAGAGCCCGTGCTAGCTGATGGTGGTGGCCGCTTAGGAGGGAGCCGCGGGGTGATCACCTTTCAAGCCTGTTTCGGCTTCACTCCTCGTTGCGGGATGATGTCTCGCAACGCCTCAGCCTGTTTTCTCTTAAAATCAAACTTTGTTTGAATGGCATCAAGCGACTGGCCGAACAAACCCTCAGCGGACAGCGGTTCATCTAAGTAGATGGCCCTGTCACTATCTGAGATGTCTGAGAGCGTAAGCCATAGATGCCTCTGCGCTAGCCATACCCCTGCCGAGGAAGAGCACCGAGACATGCTCAAAATGTAGTCCGTCGTCAGTCTCGTTCAGCAGCTCACATACCAGTCTGTCCTGCGGTATCAGTGAGCCCGAGCTCTGCTAAACGCACCGCTTGATACGTCTGAATCATTGTGACAGAATTCAGCGCACGGGCGGTGCCCGCTTGAGCGCGGTAAATTTTTTCGAGCTGTGCAGAAGAGAATCTGCAGTGTTTGGATGGAAGTACTGTAAGACCAGACACTCCGTGGTTATGCGAGGGTGCCAAATAAGCAGCCAAAGACGGCTCCTTTGGCAATGGGCCAATTAGCCCTGCTAAATACTGTCCAATTCTAAATACTGCCCATATCCTGGTACTGTTACCCGGGTCGACAGCGGCTTGTTCCATGACGCCGTTAGCTCACCGATAAAGCCGGGAAACATGGGCAAGCAGTTTCTAACCGTTTTCGATTCAGGAGGAAGAAAAAATCCAGAGAACCTTGACGGCTTCTGAGCTGGCTGTGGGGAGGGCCATTGCACCTCCAACTTCACGGCCGCTCGTCGGTAGAGAGCGAAAAATTAATTGTCGTCTCGAGCTGCTAACGTAGTAGCACCGGAGCTCAGAGCAGATGGTAAAGTTTCTTGTTCGTCCCCTGACAAGCCGTGCATTTCCAGACCGATGTCGAGCAAGTCATCCTCCTGGAAAGCAGGCTGATCACAGCCTGGCTGCTCGCCGGCGCTGTAGGAAAGCTCATGGTCCTCTGACCCCTCAAAATATTCCATCTGTTCTGCCCAGCTAAGAGCGGGGACTTCTGCCGCAAACTCTCCTTCAGCAGACACAGGCGAAACTGGGACTGCTAATTCGGAGAGCAGGGGGTCTTGCAGAGGGACTGTATTCTTTTCTAGTATTCTCTCCACAAATGTAACCCGCATTTCTAGCATAGAACGCCGGAGCTGGCGACAGAGCGTACATGACCCGGGCCCGGATAGCGCTCTCATAGCGTGGAGAACTCCTAAGCAGACGGGGCACGCTTCGTGCTGGTCCTTCTCGTGCAAAGAGAAGCCACATCCCTGAGGACAGGGGAGAATAGCGGACTTCTTCCTTGCCACAGTAGCTTCCATGCACACAATAGTTAGCGCCGTTAGCGCAGCTAAACAGAAGCCAACCAAACTGAGATGTAGCTAACACTCATTGACAGTTCACTTAAAATCAGCGCTCCACGGGTAGACGACTCACCAATTGAGGCTGTTGTCGCTAACACCAACAAGAACAGTTAAGCTGATTTTAAGCCTAGTTTTATAATGAAAACACGTAGAGTTGCTAACAGCAGCTAGAAAACTACAAAAAACAAGGTGTTCACAGCGTGGTGAAGGAGTGTAAGAACTAAGAGTCAACCGTGTTTATAAGGGTAGGCGGGGCTACACCTACGCCACCACAGGTTTGACTTCCTTTACGGCGTGAATATAGGTGGCTTCAGCCAGGACACTAGAGGGTGTGATATCCCATAAAATATGTGATGTACCGAGTGAATTGACTGAAAGGGAACTTTGCGTGACTTAAATAATATCCTGCTAGACACAACGTCTGCTAAAAATTTTCACATAAAGGAAATTAATAAAATATATTTTCAAAAGTTAGTAGAGAACTCCTCTTTGTGTTTCCAAATGATTATTATTATTCAGTAGAGTTATTATAACCTTTCCCTGTTGTTCTCTAACTTTTATATCTTGTAATTTCACACTGAGAAAGTTCTGTCATGATTTGTCTTTTTTTTTTTTTTGTTACCAAACCCAAATGTGTAAATTTCCACTGAGGGACTGAACACATGGGTGCCAATAATTCACCACATACATCTGGATTATTCCAAAGTTTGTATTCTATCATTGTATATAAAGATTTGAACCAAAAGATTATGGCTAATTTATTAGGACAAAGTCAGATTGAGTTGTCCCGGATTCCTAATAGCTGTTTCTCCAGAACTGAAAGTCCGAGTGAGCTTTAATTTGGGATGAATTTCATTCATTAAATTGTTATAATTGTTATATTATTATAATTAAAATTGGCTGAATTTCAATTCAATTGAATTTTATTTGTACAGTGCTTTTAACAATTGTTTCATTGTCACAAAGCAGCTCTACACAATCAAAAGAAATTCGAAATCATACAGTGTGTAAATACATTTTAATTAATTATTTAATAGAAATGATTGAGGATTTAAAAAGTCTATAATGTTACAATTCTAAAAAACAAACAAAAAAGTTTGCAAATAATTTGTTCCTATTACACAGGATGCTGTGCTGTTTGAATGGTTTAGAGCACCACCTTTAGGATCATAGAGGATCTACAACATTTTAACCACTTCAAATGCAACCTATGTAACTGTAATTAAAGTGTAGATTTCTCTCATTATTTTAGTATTGTACAAAGTTTACAAAGTTTGATTTGATCCATCTTTACTAAGGGGGATGTAAATCTGTAGCTCACTATAAGCCTTATCTGATTGAGGACCTGCAGGTTTTGCACCTGCCCCTGATCCATCCCCTTCCCTGGTAGTGGTTTACCTTTAAACTCCCTTCAGTTTAGTTTGTACATGTTCATTATTGTCCTCTCTGTCTCTTACTCCCTCTCTTTTTCCCAGGTAACCCGGTGTCTGCGGTTGTCACTTGTAATCTCTTTGTTATTCCTGCGTTGAGGAAATTGCAGGGGATCCTGGACCCAAGGCCCACGATTATCAAAGCCAGGGTATGGAATGTTCTTAGAGTGCCGAGACTTTGGACTTGAGACAGATTTCTCTGTGGCTGTGATGTCATCAGACTCTGTCCTTTCCTTCGTAGCTCTCCTGCGATGTTAAGTTGGATCCGCGTCCAGAATACCACCGCTGTATACTGACGTGGCATCACCAGGAGCCCCTGCCCTGGGCACAGAGTACAGGTAACAGTACGTGTGCGCGTACTCTGCATGTATTGTGACTTTTTTCACACGTCTGACACTCGGCTTCTCTTCTCCTTAGGAAATCAGATGAGTAGTCGGCTAATGAGCATGCGCAGCGCCAACGGCCTTCTGATGTTGCCTCCTAAAACGGAGCAGTATGTGGAGCTACACAAAGGCGAGGTGGTGGACGTCATGGTCATAGGGCGGCTATGATGTCATCTCGTAGAACGCGACCAGAAGAGAGGAATGTGGTGCATGTCCACATATCAGTTATTATATTGTAATATGCAATGGCACAGTTATTATATTTTCTATTTTGACAAACATTACTGGAGTATAATCAAACAAAAATAAGCTAAAAATCATTTATAGACACATTAATTTAGCAAGAGAAGGAGTATGTGTGTGTTATACAGTGGAAATAAAAAGTCTAAACATCCCCGTTAAGCCTTGCAGGACACGTCGTGTCCACTCGGTCCAAACATTTTTGGTGGAAGGAAAAAAAAACACAGACAAGAACCTCATATATGAGAACCTTATGAGTGTGCACACCCCTTCCCTAATTCTTTGCTAAAGCACACACACACACACACACACACACACACACACACACACACACAAACGCACTCTCCCCCAGGCATGTTGCACGGCTTGGTGTTTTAAGGAACAGTTTAGGAAATCCCATCCTGCTTTTTGTTTGAGTTTAATCAGAATCACTTTATGACAGATGTATAATAATTACTTTAAATATTTGTCTGAATGTAATTAATTAACTCTGGGCACAGTGCCAGGGGGTGCACGCACGCACGCACGCACGAACACACACACACACGCACACACACACGCACGCACACACACCGCACCTGTATCCCTTACAATCTAACATGAATAATCTTTATTTAATTTTTTTCATCAGGAATAATCTGCAGTTTGGGCTGTGAAGACTTTTTATACCCCTGTTTGTGTGTGTACATTTCTGTATGTGTGTGTACATACACCATACGGCCAAAAGTTTTTGGACAGCTGCCACATAATCTTTCGAGCGTGGCGGTGGGGATTTGCACGGGGACGTTAGTGAGGTCAGGAGCTGATGTTTGTCAGCGAGAACTGGGGTGCAGTTTGTTCTAATTCGTCCCAGAGATGCTCATTGAGGTTGATGTTGAGGCTCTGCGTTCACATTCAGCAGTTTTGGCTTTATACACATATACAGTATTTTATCATCAAAAATATCTACAAGGTATTGGAGATATTTCATTGAGGAGGTTACAGTACTGGGTAATTCACCATCAGCTGATCTGGTTTGCTGTTGTTGATCACGCGCATCACTTTATGGCTGGTAATTTATCTTACAATGTTTATTTGCAGCCTGACGATACGTCAAGTCACAAAGCACAAGTCATTCAGCATGTTTACATTAACATGAGCGTGTGTGTGTGTGTGTGTGTGTGTGTGTGTGCAGTAGATTAGGAATGTCCATCCAACAAATCTGCAGAATTTACGTGACGTCGTGATGACATGGCCCAGGGTTTCAAAGGAACGTTTCCAACACTCTGTGCAATGATGATTGAGGCTGTAGAGTATTACCCAGAGTTATTGTTGGTTATGTACTGTATATAACACACACACACACACACACACACACACACATATATATACTGATTATTGTTTTTTTTACTGAACAGAATAGAAATTAAATCAGAAAACTTATTATAAATCTTTTTTTTTTTTTTACCCAGAGGGTAAACATGGACATCTGTAAATAAAGTGCTCATAGACGGGGCAAATATTATCTATAAGAGTATTAACTATAAGAAGACGTACAGTGTGTCCTGAGCTCCAAGTGCCTGATTAGAGTGATTCCGATTTGGGCCTTTTGCAATTAGATTATATTATATAAATTGTTCCAGTAAAGTCCTAAAGTCAGGTCACAGCCCGCCCACCGCCCCCCCCCCCTTACACACACATTCTGATGCTTTATGTGAAAAGGAACTAAAGCTGTGGTCTTGTACACTGCCAAACAAAATGCACACTTATATTTCAATGTGGAAAAGTGAAACATGGACAGTAGAAATCAGAGCTTTGTTCAGTGATGTGATGAGAACTCACAGGACTGGGACTAAACAGCTGCGTCCAGAAGAAAAACACTTGTTACTCATCAGGAAAAAGATAATGTTATTGAAATGTAGACTTTCAGTTTTAACTCAAGCTATTTAACAAAAATATTGCATTAAGCAAGACAAGGCGTTTTTCTACAAAGTCCCTCCTTTTTCATGGGTTAAAGAGTAATTCGAGGAACGAAAACTATTAAAATTCATGTGATTGTTTTTAATATGTGAACACAAAGTTGGCAGTTGTATGTGTATAATATCCACACACACACACACACACACACACTTTGGCAAGCCATCAGTCACTGCTTGTTTCTTTTCTGTCTTCAGTAAGTGAACAGCAGCTCAGCTGGGTTGAGGTCAGATGACTACGTTTGAAACATTACATTTCTTTACCATGTGCTGATTTCGCAGTGTGTTTTGGCTGCTCATCCATCTGTACATCAGTTTTGCAGCATTTGACCGAGTCTGAGCGGTGTGTGCACCTCGTTGTACTTTAGAATTCATCCCAGTACGTTCATCAGCAATAACACCAGTGACCCGGTTCTACTAATCTACTCATTATAGTGAGCTACAACATTAACGCTGTTATATTTTGATCAATTCTTCTCAAATCCACAGGAATTTTGCCAAGACCCCAAACTTCTGACCAGTAGTGTAGATTAAATTCTTTTAAATATTTTGTGTTTGCCACAGTTATTCGTTTGTTTTTTAAAAGATCATTTTATTTATTGAAGGAAAAATGTACCAAGAGCAGCTGGGCCGGCGATTTTCACCAGGATTCATTAGTGCAGACCTGCTGATCAGAGCATCGCTTAAATAAAAACCCTTCCAGCCTTGTGACAGAGGCCGAGATCATACGACATTCCAGCAGAGATCAGAGAGAAAGTTATCGAATTAAATCAGTATTCTGTCACATATTCAAGTCATTTCTGCTCTGGGGCTCCAGCTGACCACAGGAACCTTCTCTCCTTCAATAAATAAATTCATTCTAATTTACAGACAGTGTTTTGTGTATTGCTGTTCTTATAGTATTATTGTTATGATTATTATTTCATGCTGATGCAAAACCATTTAGTGTGAAAGTAAAATTTAAGGAAATTGGGGAAAATGTTCTCAGGATTAAGAAAGATGTTTGTAACGCTGTGGCTTGGTTCTCTGAAACACGAATGTGCTCTGATGCCCTCATGGTGTTATTGTTACCTAGCTTTCGCCTTTACTACTTTATACTGTGTGCACTACAGAAAAGTGATTAGACTTTATAAAAAGCCGCCAGAAACACTGTGTATAATGGATTCCAGAAGGCCTGGATCACTGAGCAGATTGTGAACTGTGTGAGAGAACGGTCGCTGCTCAGTAAAAACAAACTACACCAGAGTCAGAGGAGACTTTAGACATCAGATAAAAATTTCTAAAATATCACGAAAATCTGATCAGTCAGTCAAGAATATTTTATGACCACAGCTCCCCATAATGAATCCATTATTATACACATTACACCCCGAATGCCAGGCTTCCTGAAGTCCTGATTCAGTTTATCAGACAATTATTAAACTGGATTATTTGGGTGTTTTGGGAGTCTCAGACTTGTGCAGTCTTTCCCCAGGTGGTGAAACTCTATTCCATCAGACCAGCTTGGCCGCTCTTTGAGGCTTGTAGAACTCGGACATTTTACTTGTTGGGCTTTTAAAAAAAAAGGTGAAGCTCATTTAAGAGCTAAAAGTGTTTTTAAGCTACATACACAAGATATACAGATAACGTGCTACAATAATGTTGTACAGATGTGACCAGCACTATTGAAATATTGAAGCAATGAGGAAAAAAACCCTGTACTATAAAAAGGTTTTCTGTAATTATATTAAAACGTATAATTAAAATAATTATTCATTCAGCGAAATTGTGGTTGAGTTTCTCTTTATATAATAAACACTGAGCGTTGGCTGAGTCACACGTCTTCTGTGTCTGTGTTCATGTCGACTTAGATGTATATACACTGAACAGCTATAACATTAACGCCACCACCAGGTGAGCTTAAAAAAAACATATATACAGTCATGCCCCAGGGAAGTGGTGACAGGGTCACCCGAGACACACCCACGCCCGCGGGGACCAAAGGCCCGCCCCTCCAATCCGAGGCGGAAAAAAAAAAAAGTAAACCCTGGACGTGATAGAAAGGCACGAGAACACCCAGTACACCAAAGCTCACCACACACGGGGCCAAGCAGGAAAAGAGCCCAAGACCCCTGACCCCGCCCCCAGACTCACCAGATCCCAATCCGATTGAGCCCCGTGAGACCCACAAGTCAAACAAGCCTGATCCATGGAGGCCCCGCCCACAAGACACCACAGCGCCACCCAGAGGCCACACAGAGCCACGCCCTGAGGGGACTGAGTCGCACCCGGGGTTGAGGGGAACCTTAAACTGGACAAACTGTCTGGTGTTCTAATGTTGTGGTTTAACTTACACTTTTACTGTGGATGGAAACACGGTTGATTGACAAACCGTACACAAAGTGCTGAAGCAGAAAATACTGACAAAGAATTTACAAGCAGTACTGACACACACACAAACACACACACAGACAGAAAACACTTGATTGTTCTATGAGTGTACTTCAGAGTCATGCTGAAGCCGAGAGGCCACGCCTTTTATTCTACAACTGTTTTTTTTAGGCAGCAACTATAATATAGGAGACATGTTTGTGTTTAATATCTCACAACAAACCAAGCTACGTTACCCAGGACTAAATATGTTCACTGATTTTAATTAATTTAGCCACTTTTTCATGTTATGTGTATAAAATGTGAAGGATGATTGACAGGTGAGTTTTCTTTTTCATTGGTTCATACTGAAGCCGTTGTAGCCAATCAGATTCATATCAGATTCTGAGTCGACTACTTTATTACACTTATTAAAAACTGTACTTTGTATATTTTAACACACACACTTAGAGCTGGACGATGTGCCCTATAAATAGAATCTCGATTTTTTTAGACCAAATTCGATTTTCGATTTTAAAACGATTTTTTTTTTTTTTGCTTAAAATACATTTAAAATAAATAAATAAATAAACAGACAGTCAAGGGTTTTTTTTAATTATTATTATTATTATTATTTACTTAAGCAAAACGATATAACCAAACATTACCTGCTTATTTGGATTAAAAGTCTATATATGAAATCACTTAAACAATTTTTCAAACCGAACTGACAATCAGGAGCCTGACAGCATCGTAACTGTTCTAATGTCTTTAGCGTTATAACGCGACACAACATCAGTAATATCCTTCCCTCGAGGCTCTGATCATATGAGATACAGTGTGGAAATGTGCTCGCTGTTCTCGCGCTGCCGCTTGTCTTGTTTATCTCGCGGCGGCAAACACGCGCCGATTCATCAGCGTGTCTCTGTTTGAGGTGCGCGAGGACATTAGCTTCTTTTAGTTGCCACGAACTTCAGACTTCACACTCGGCTTCGTAGCTTCGACTTGTTCAGTGTGTAAAGTTTCCACGCGACTGAAGAAACCGCGACTCTGTTGGACACGAGCTCTCACAGAGGGGGCGTGGCAGAACTACAGAGGGGGCGTGGCAGAACCACAGAAGCTCGCGCTGCCGCACCAAAGTGAAACTGTAAAGTCGATTTAAAACTCTGACAGGTGAGCGCTTCATTAGGCCGCCGTCACGTGGTCGGACCGTCTGGCCTCTTAATTATTCTGCCGTTGGTGTAAATACAATTTATATAATATTTTAAGAAAAAATCAAATCGTCCTAAAACGTAAATTCGAATTAATCGAAAAAATCGCCCAGTCCTACCTAGACTCACAGTGTAATGTGTTACAGTACTGTAAACTCTGTACTGAATTGTAGGTGTGTGTGTGTGTGTGTGTGTGTGTGTGCGCTTTAACCTTATTTGCATGCTTTATTCAGATCTACAGTCCTTTTATTTCTCCTGAGACGAGATAACAGGTGATAAGGGATTAGAAACAGCATCACCTGGGGCGATAAATGAGCTGACACGATCCTGTGTGCTCAGTGACGTCACTTGTGAAATGAGAGTCACTGATATTCTCTTCCATTGATCTTCCATTTAAAGGTCATGTAGTTCCAATGTCCTGCCACTAGGTGGTGCTAAAAAGCGCATCAATATGAACAAGGAGACGCAGCCCAATAATAATAATAATAATAATAATAATAATAATAATAATAATAATAATACTCGCTGTTAAATGCTGAAGGGCGTTAGGGTTAGGATTAGCGTTACCTCTGAACTCTTCACTGCATGTATTATATCGCTCTTCTTATGTTTTGGTGTCGGTCTATAAAATGGGACGTTTCAGCTCTTTAATAATGGCTGTTTCTCACAAAGTTTAAATCACAGGTCTTTCATACGGTCATGCAGTCGTCCCTAACGGGGTGTATATGAGAGGACGGACGGTTCAAGAAAGAGAAGTGAAACAGGTCATTTATGTAAAAGAGGAAAATCCACACATAATGATTCCGCCTCGCAGTAAACAACAACAACAACAACACAGCACAAAAAGAAACTCAATACAAAAATCTACATTTGTGCAAATATTCAACAAGTCATTTTCATATGCAAAGGTAGGCCTGGCTACTTCCCTAATGTAGATGATGAAGTTTACAGTGTGTAAGAACATCAGGTCTTCTTGGGAACTGAATGACGTCGTTCTGTGTGTTTTCACGCTCATGTAATGCGTACAGATGAAGGAGAGGAGGCAATGTCAGACTTTAACTTGTTCAGTTACGGATCTGGGATCTGTTCGGTCTCAGCCGTCACATCATATCAGGTATTAAGTCACATTGTGGGTGATTTGTGTGATGCACAAATCCGGGCCTCCTCTGCACATTTACTACTAATGTGACGTAGCACAAACCAACCGACCGTCACAAGAGGCAAAAATATTAACATGATTGGAAAAGAATGTTTTTTACTAATGAGGGAAACTAAGATCAGTAAAGGTCAAACTTTAGAAAAGTACTAATATCTTAGGATAGAAAATTATCTTTTGTGCATTAAAATTGTGGATCACAAATCATTTACAAAATTAATTTGGAGGAGTGAAGATACAAACCCAGCTGTGTTGGTGTAGTGGTTAGCACTGTCGCCTTGCACCTCCAGGGTCCGGGTTCGATTCTCGCCCAGGCTCGATTCCTGTCTCTTTGTGTATGAAGTTTGCATGTTCTTCACGTGCTTGGTGGGTTTTCTCTGGTTTCCTCCCACAGTCCAAAGACATGTAGGTTAGGCAATCAATGTTCCCAAAATGCCTTTACTGTGTATGTGTGTGCCCTGCAATGCCTCATTCCCTGGGTCTCCTGGGATAGGCTCCAGGCCCCCTGCGACCCTGAACACAAGATAAAGTGATATAGACGATGAGTGAGTGAGTGAGTGATATATCCAACGATTGTACAGAAGGTGAAAAACACACAGTCACAGGATTAAATGCTGACATCTTACTGCAGACTGATCTTCTTTAAACAAATAAGATCTATTTATAAAAAATAAAAAAAATCACAAATCCATTGTATGAGCGAATAGAATTTAAAAAACAATATCCTGCAGGGAACTTCTCACAGTCCTGTACATATCGCTTCTGCCTTTCAGGTTCCTGGTTCAATAAGCTCTATTTTTGTACCATGTTATGCAAAACTTATTCCAAACGACTGTTGCTTAATCAGCCATTAACATTGGCTTGTAATAATAAGAGCATTTCATATATTCATGTATAATAATAATAATAATATAATAATAATAATAATAATATAATATGTATAACCTATGTTTCCATTACAGAAGGAGGGAATGTGAGGCTAAACTTTGGCACAGAAATGCTTTGCACAGCTTTTTAAAGGCTGATACACACTTTCTCTCAGATTTTTCTTGCTTTTTTCATGTGAGATTGTAGGTATCTGGAGACATTTCTTTGTACTACAAGTAGATCAACATGAACAACAGTGTGTT
>QMIH01001190.1:19045-41298 GCA_003987875.1 Clarias batrachus | reverse complement strand
AGATTTTTTGTAGTATACAACTTAGCTAGACATCACAATTTGGCTCTGGACAAAGACAGGGACAAACTACCACATGACACTCAGAGTCACTTAAAACACCCTAAATCACCGTTCTAATGCTTGCAGCGGATCGACTTGATCATGTTTATATACATATATTAAATGCAGCCGTGTGATTGACTGATTAGGTATGTGTATCAATAAGCAGTTAAACAGGTAGGTGTACCTAATGAAGTGGCCGGTGAATGTAGTTTATAAACACAGTATGTGTGTAGTATGATTATATAAAACTACACCAATTAGAAAACCTGCATGTTTTTGGACTGTTGGAGGAAACTGGAGTACCTGTAAGAAGCCCACCAAGCACGGGGACAACACACACACACACACACACACACACACACACACACACACACACACACACATGGAGCACTCTGTGTCTGGACCTCTGAGTAAAGTCAAGTCTGCTTCATCACGTCCCAAAGTCTTACAATGGGGTTGTAGGGTGTGTGTGTGTGTGTGTGTGTGTGTGAGAGAGAGTGAGAGTGAGTGAGTGAAGTGCGTGTGTCTGCCCCCTGGTGGTAAGCGGCTGAATGTGTGGGCGGGGACGTGGTTTGGGGGCGGAACCAGAGGGGGCGCTGTGGAGCAGCTTCAGTGTGAACCACTCCAAACTCCCAGCATGTCGCGAGCGCGTCGGATAATCTTACATTGTTCGTGAGGAACTGAAACACTTCATCACCTCGAACCTGCAGCTCGGGAGGAAATAACCCTCCACCCTGAGGTAAACCGCCAACATTCTCTCTTCACTCACTTTTAACTCATAATTAAAGTGTTTGTTTGTTTGTTCAGTTCTTGAGCAACAGGTTGCTAAGCGCAGGAGGAGGGGGAGCGGGGGGGTGAGGTGTTAGCCTGTTAGCCTGTTAGCTCCGGGTCCTGAGGGAAACTCAGCCGAGCTCGGCCTCTTCAGGACTGGTTAGGAGAGGTGATACTAGTTATCCTGGTTAACTTTTAAACTGCAGTACTTTACACAGATTAGCATTAGCTCTTCATTAGACAGGCTGGTGTAGTATGACTAGTCGTGCTCGCTAGTTAGCGGCTGGTAAAGCAACACGGTAACTCACGAGCTCGGAGAAGTGTGTGTGTGTGTGTGTGTGTGTGTGTGTGTGTGTGTGACTGATTAACACACTTACATATATAGGTTAAACTGATACACCTTCACTACAGTACACTGTGTGTGTTCGCTCAGTGTGAAGTCCAGCGCATGCGCAGATATCCTGTTTCCTCCATCCAGGTGCGCGTGTGTGTCAGGGTGTGTGTAGTGGATTAAAGTGTTTCAGGAGTGTTAGAGCTGTGTGTGTATGTATATATACACGTGTGTGTGTGGGTGAGGGGGGTGAAGTGTCTTATAACACAAGAAGAAATAAAAACCCTTTAAGTGACATGGTTCATTCCCACTGTAAGGTGTGTGTGTGTGTGTGTGTGTGTGTGTGTGTGTGTGTGTGTGAGATTTGAGGCAAATCAATGTTGTTTAAACAGTCTGGTTAAATAGATAACCCTCCTGTATTTTGGGGCAGTACCGACCTGTACCCTGTGTGTGTGTGTGTGTGTGTTCAGGACACTCCTCCTGTCCCCATGCCCGGGTCAGTGTGAGGGTCAGGGTTTTTTTGGGGGACTCTGTAAGCGCTGATCTGTTCCTTTAATCCCATGACTGACTTGCCGCTGACGTGCGCCGCGGCGAGGCCCAGAGCTGATAGAACGAGCTGCGAGTTTGTTGGAATCATCGGCTGGTTTCCCTCAGACACATTGACAGAGACACATTGACACAGACACACCCTGAGACTGTTTCGGTTCAAGAGTTCTGTTTAAAGAGTTGTTTGTTGTTAGAATCTGATCTCAGGTTGGGACACTGACTACATACAAGCGTGCGTTAATTTCAGGAGTAATATGGTTATTATCTTCATCATGGTGAGGTAAACTTGTGATTTAGTGATTAAATCTATTTTTTTTTACTTCTTTTTTTTTTTTTTTTTTTTTTTTTTACTTTTACTTTTGTTCATGAATATGGCTGGAATGTGAAGTTTAAACCCTTTAGCTATGTCCGGATTATTTTGCTAACGTCTTGGAGTTTGTTCCTGAGGTCTGCGCTTTGTCCCTGTACCAGATCCTTTCTATCAGGAGGTGTCAGAGCTCATAAAGATAAGACGTCTCCACTTCTGTTCGGGAGTTCTGATTGTCTGGCACACACATGTCTCCAGGTTCAGATTTTGTGATCATTAAAGATTAGCGTGTAGATGAACTTGTTGCCATGTTTTCTGTAACTAGATGTAAAAAAAAATAAAAGCTAGGTTCGGTTTAGGAAAATCAGCCCACGACTTATGTAAAACCTCTGTGGAAGTGCGCCGTGCAGTTTCAGTGTCTGGCCCAAAAAACATCACACAGCCTTGAGTGTTGATTACGATGCACTTTTATTTTAACAAACAAATGCAACTTTACCACGTAAGTAGAAATAATAATAATAAGAAAATAAGATTGTGACCGGTACAAATGATTTTTCCACACATCCCAGGTATGAAGCTGGGGTCAAAGGTCAGGGTCAGCCAGGATACAGCGCTCTCTGAAACAGACAGCTTTAAGGGCTCAACTGTAGCAGGTTAGCAGTGCTGGTCCTTGAACCCATAATCTTTCAAGCAGTAACCCAGAGCCTTAAACGTTTGAACCATCACTGCCCCAATTTTGGTCCAGAGTTGCATTTTTCCATGTACACATATATATGGGAACATCCTACAAGAGCCGCAGTTTTCGAGACACTCTGACCCAGTCGTCTAGACATCACAGTTTTCCCCTGTTGAAGTCACTTAAATCTTCACACTTGCCCGTTTTTCTGCTTCTCACACATCAACTTGTTGACCTAATGTTGACTTGCTACCTAATACCTGTCCCCTCCCAGATGTCAGTGTAAAGAGATAATCAGTGCTCTTTCCTTCACCTGTCCTTAAATTATATTTAATTATATACTGTGTGATATATATATATATATATATATATACACACACGCACACAATATTAGGGATATAAAGGTTCATTACGGACCTTGGTGTTGGTGTCCGTTTTCATTACGGTGAAGTGTTAAAATTAATTCAAATTATAAACATATAAACCTCTCCAATCTTGTAACCAGTAGCAACCTGGCCATCCTTTCCTGAACACATAACGACTGTACATACCTGTTTGTAGGCATGGAGGTGCACTTACTGTAGTTGTGCCAGAACAGTACTATGTACAATGGAGAGTGGGTTTCTTTTCTGACATGACCTCCCACCGCAACAGAGAAGTCACACTGGGTTGTACTTCCCAACTCCGAGTTTCTTCCTCATCAAATCACGGCAGCCACAGTGTCAGAAATATACAAAGCAAAACCTCTCACATTTAAATCAGTTACACAGTGTGTACAATATATATTAGCTTTACAGTATTGAACATGATGAAAATGATGTAATCCTGACCGATGTGTAACTGCCTTAGGATGCAATTTAGTATTATATTTTATATAAACTTGTTTAGCAGAATTTTCACTAGTTAAAACGCAAGTGAGTTTTAGATTTAACAAACAAATATGTCTATAAATTGATTAATCTAAAGCTAATACTTGTACATAAGCATAATTAATTTGAAGGTGAGAGGTTTAGGTTGGTGTGTATTTCTGATGCTTAATGCAGACGTCACTCCATAAACACAGAAGGAACAAAAATTTGATAAGACTATTGCAAGGTCACGTCTCAGTTGTGTTGCCATTTCATCTAACGAAATACATGATCTCTGTTTACTCTGTCAAGAAAAAGGGTTCACAAAGGTGGGGAAAAATACTAACAGTGCCATACATGTATGTATTTTTAAGATATCTCCATTAAGTCCATTCTGATCAATTACAATATTCTAAATAATTTTAATTTTTGAATTATTAGAGATGGGGCGAGATCTTTTTGTAGAGGTTAGTTTGCGTTTGAGGAGGTAAAATGTTGCTGTTTGTGTTTAATCTAGGGATGAGACGATTCCTTGAGTAACTCGAGTAATTTGAATAAAAAAACGAGTCTTCGGCCTCGAAGCTTCTTTTAATTAACTACAAAAAACTTGGGTTAAGTTTTTGCGCAATTATTTGTTTGGCCTGACACAGTGCGCTTCCGGATGCAAGCCGCGAGTAAACACCAACGAAGAAGAAGCGCTTACGTCACCCACAAAGCGGAAGGAGACGCAAACAGTTAGCGCTGTATTGATTTAAGGTGAGCTTTCTGTTCTGTTGCGGCTACAAAATGGAAGGGAACGATAAAAATATATAAAAAATTATTGTAAAGTGTGCCTTAGTTTTTTTGATACTTAGTCATTTGAAATACCTTTTTTTTTTTGTTATTTTTGCATCTGAGAAAAAGCTTTAAAATAAGAATGTATGGCTGTAATGCACTTAATCCATCTCGGTCAACTTTAAGCCCTTGTATTGTGAATAATGACAATGTTTATTTCTGATAAAATGCTGTATGAATTAAAAACATTTAAAGTAGATTTTTCTAAAAAGAAAACCAGTTAATCTTTGTTTCTCTTCTATATTTTACATTGCTGTTTAATTAAGCAAAAGTAAATTTTATCCGATTAATCGATTGTATTTTTGGTAGAATACTCGATTACTAAAATATTCTATAGCTGCAGCCCTTGTCTAATCCTACAGGTGGCGTGCTCTAAACTGTTCACACAGCATCCTGTATGGTAGGAGCAAATTATTTACTAACGTTGTTTGGAATTGTAACAAAATCTGAAATTTTTTATATACCTAATCACGACAGAAATTGAATCAGCAAACTGAGTAGAGTTAGTTTAAGTTATTTGCATGGAGCGCTCTGTTAAAACCAAAAGTTGTTCCTGAATTCTATAAGATATATAAAAGCAACGTCTTCGTCACTCCAGTTGAATTTGGGGAGGAAGAAACACTTGTGGACTTTTTAGTTTTAGATAAAAGTATGCGTAGCAGCACATTCCTGAGTCCTGAGTAAAAGCTGGCAGCACATGACTGCAGGGAGTGTTCGACACTTCATTAACCATGAGCTCGGGCAATAATGTCGTCTCTTCAGCCTGTACAACTAATTGATAACGGGACAATATTCTGTTTCTATGAAACGTTTCTCACCTGGTCTGCAGAAATGTAATTAATATTTACACAGACCCGACTGACCAGTGTTTTTATTCACACCGGGGAAACCAGCAGGGCCACCGGATCTCATACTGACCTGAGTGAGATCGTGTCCCAACGGTGCGGTTTATGTGATGTCATATTAATGTCCCTATGAGGTTTTACAGTTAACATCCTGCTGTAGTTCATTAAGTAAAAATCATCCTTGTTGCATTTTTGAACATTTTCAGATGAAAACGTCCTGAATAAATGCAGCTTCCTGAGGTTATTTAAATTGAGTTCCAGACCACTAATCTTTAAGAGTGCTGATATTCCGTGTGAAAGCACAAGCCACTGTTTGCCTTCTGGCAATAGTTACTTACGTTAAACTATTTCTACACTTCATACAGGCATACAGTCAACCTGTATGTTACCATGGCAACCTGTGACACTGTCGAGCTGTGGCAAAAAAACAAGAGTTTACAGAATTGTTGTGTAAGCGCCATATCACACTCGTATTTGTGCTGTTTTCCTGAGTATTAGCTCAGATGATGCAGTATGATGTGTGCAGCGTTCAGTACGCTCTCAGCACTTTACAAAACCCACCTCACCTCAGGGTACAGATCAATGCCCTCCTGCCTGTAATAGTGGGGCGGTTTAATTCACTGCATGTTGGTGTTGTTTGTGTGTAAAACACATGTTAAGGGGAATTTAAGTCAAATCGCAGTCTGCGCACACTTGGGAGTTTTATGATGTTTTTATTATTTGATACATTTTATTATGTGGACTATAGATTTTTATTTAATAATTTTTCTTAATGATAGTTTTAACTTCTTTGGTTGTGAAGTAATTGGTAGCTTCAGCAGGTATTTGTGTACAATAAACAAATCTTAGTAACTCTCTTCTTGTTTAACTCGACCTTCACATGGAGTTTCCCAGGCAAATGTCTCATGTTGCGTGAGAAATAAATAACCAAAACATTTAGTGCGTGTGCACAAAACCTCCATCGTCCTCTTGCTGCTGTGACTGAAAAAAATTATTTGGGGAAATCCTGTGATATAAAGACTTGTGAATATTAATGCTTGGGAGACACAGGAAAGATCACAGGTCGACAGTTTCTCACCTCTTGGTCTTCTTAATTATTCAGCGTCTCTTTCAGCTCCGTCTTCCTCACTCAAACGCTCCTAAACGTCAGCTCGACTCATTACTGTGAGAAACTCCTAAAATGCTTACACATGCTTTACGTATTATTACAAAAATTGGAATATTGTGCAAAGGTTCATTTATTTCAGTAATGCAACATAAAAGGTGAAAATAATATATGAGAGACTCATTACATGCAAAGCAAGATAGTTTAAGCCGTGATTTGTCATAATTGTGATGATTGTGGTTTACAGCTAATGAAAACCCAAATCCACAATCTCGGAAAATTAGATTATTGTGAAAAGGTTCAATATTCTGGGCTCATAGTGTCCCAGTCTAATCAGCTAATTAAGCCATAACACCTGCAAAGGGTCCTGAACCTTTAAATGGTCTCTCAGTCTGGTTCAGTAGGAAACACAATCATAGGAAAGAGTGCGGACCTCACAGTTGTGCAGAAAACCGTCATTGGCATCCTCCATAAGAAGGGAAAGCCTCAAAAGATAATTGCAAAAGAAGTTGGATGTTCCCAAAGTGCCGTATCAAAACATATTAATAGAAAGTTATGTGGAAGTGAAGAGTGTGGAAGAAAAAGGTGCACAAGCAGCAGGGATGAGCAGCCTGGAGAGGGTCGTCAGGAAAAGGCCATTCAAAAGTGTTGGGGACTTTCACCAGGAGAGGACTGAGGCTGGAGTCAGAGACACACAGACGGGTCCTGGACATGGGCTTCAAATGTCGTATTCCTCTTGTCAAGCCTCTCCTGAATAACAAACAACGTCAGAAGTGTCCTACCTGAAGCATTGAACCGTCCTGGTCTTCCATAACACCTCAGCAGTGCCACAGAGCTTCCATGCCACGCCGCATTGAGGCCGTAATTGCTGCAAAAGGATCCCAAACTAAATACTGAGTACTAGGGCTGTAGCTATCGAATATTTTAGCAATCGAGAATTCTACCAAAAAATGAATTGATTAATCGGGTAATTGGATAAATGTACTTTTGCTTAATTAAGCAGCAATATAAAATATATGAGAGAAACAAAGATTAATTGATTTTCTTTTTAGAAAAATAAACTTTTATTTTTTTAAATGCATACAGCATTTTATCAAAAATAAACATTGTCATTATTCACAATACAAGGAATAGCTTATACGCCTATCTCATCTATGCGGTTTGACTTGCAGTGAGATGCGGCGTTGGGCACCGTGTGCCGCCTCGTCTGCCTGCCGACGTTCCTCAAAGTTCTACACGGGCCCCCCAAAAAATTAAACATGTTTTTTAAGGCGGCTTAAAAGTATTTAGGTTTTTTTTTGCACAGAAAGATGGAAATGTAATCGCAGCGCCAAAACTTGCGGTGAATCATGAAGAACGTACTTCCGGCCACCGTGCAAAACCCGCTAAAAAAAAAAAGGTATTTCAAATTACTTTAAGGATCAAAACAGCTAAGGCACACATTAAAAAAAATAATTATACAAAAACAGTAAGTTGTGCAACTAAACTTTCTGAACTAAAAGTTTCAAACTCTACATCTCAGGCATAACATAAGCCTTTACTGACAATTTCTGTCGTTTTTTCTTGCTGCTTTCTTCTTCTCTTGGCCTCGCTGATATTTTTATCGCTCCTTTCCATTTTGCAACTGAACAGAACGCTCCCTCAAATCTATACAGCGCTAACTGTTTGCGTCTGCTTCCGCTTTGTGATTGACGTAAGCGATTCTTCTTCGTTGGTGTTTACTGGCAGCTTGCATCCGGAAGCGCACTTTGTCAAAAGCGTGCCGTCAACAAACAATTGCGCAAAAACGTAACGCAAGCTTTTAAAATGAATTAAACGAAGCTTTGAGGCAGAAGGTTTTGCCTCGATCATTTTTTGTAATCGAATTTCTTGAGTTACTCGAGGAATCGTTTCAGCCCTACTGAGTACATATGCATACTTTGGGTAACCCTCTTTACAGAGATCCGACATTGTTCTATTGATCGCATGTAATATTCTAAAATTCCAAAGATTGTGGATTTGCAGTTTTCATGAGCTGTTCGCTGTAATCATCTCAATTATGACACAGCACAGCTTGAACTATCTTGCTTTGCATGTAATGTGTCTTATCTCATATATTAGTTTCCCCTTTTAAGTTGAATTCTTGAAATAAATGAACTTTTGCACGATATTCTAATTTTTCGAGATTCACCTGTACGTCTGCGGCCTACATCCACAATATTCAGGGGAAAACCTTCATTTATATCAGCTCTGCTCTGATCTCCTAATCACACACTTTATTCAGACTCTTGGTTTATTGTTCTTTGTGTTAAATGGTTTCGATTCTGCTTTGGTAAATAATAAATGTAGGATATTATAATTGGAACAAAATTAAATCCTAATTCTGTCTACATGTAATGTATAAAATCTTTTTGTATTATGATTGTTACTTGACCGTGGCCTCTGTGGTTTCACACAGTAGCATGGTTTTACCCTCATTACCTCGCGCTTTACCCATAGTGTTGTGCACAGATTTGCTCTTTCCTGTATTTCCTGGTACTCAGTGGTACTTGCTGCGATGCTGGAGGCGCTGGAATCTGGAATTTTTGGAACGTGAGCCAGAAGAGCTGGAACAGTGAGCAGGCGCTTTTGAGGAGATAATACTCCTAGTCTGTTTCTCTTTAAAAGAAAAACGCAGTTGCCATGTTTACTTTTATAGTATAAATGAATGTCCTGTAACGCAGAGGTCAAAGAAGGATTGTTTAATGTTCAGAATAATTTCTAAAAGGCACATTTCGGACTTGTTGCTGATCTGCCTGTTTTTCTACCCTGTCACTCCTTTAGTGTTGGTGTTCCACATGGAGCAAGCTGTACACTAAAATCACCGGGTCAGGGA
The DNA here is from genome assembly GCA_003987875.1 of Clarias batrachus. Lineage (NCBI taxonomy): Eukaryota > Metazoa > Chordata > Actinopteri > Siluriformes > Clariidae > Clarias > Clarias batrachus. Next base: position 32,139 of record QMIH01001190.1, on the reverse strand, counting down.
CAGCCATGCGTGACTCACATGAATGCGCTGCTTTATTCCTCTGCTGTGGGATCGAAGTGTTTGCTTTAGCTTGAGGTACTCGGGTCATGAGAACGAAGGGGGACCCAATGTTTACTTTTGACTAGGAAGGATTTTAAAGCTTCGAGGTGTCGATGTGTAGGACAATAAAACAGGGAGAACATGATGGACGTGTAATATCATGGTGTTCAGGTTGGTAGCAAAGTGCAGGCGATATTTATATTTATTATCTCTGGGATTATATCCTCAACAACATACATTCATGTTCCTTTTATCAGGTTATTTATCGTGAGAACTAATGCTCTTACTCGGTTGGCAGGTCTGTGAAAGACACACCTGTCGGATTTGCCTCCCTGCACCTGTCAGGGCTTGAAACACCTGCACACACTCGTGAACCTGCTGTACAAGCTGCTTGCTCAGACACATCCTGCTGTAGCTCCATATCTGCCCGTCTCATTTAGAGGGTTTAACAGTTTCTGTGATTTGTGAGAGAAAACTTGAGAAAAAAAGTGCAGTACAGCAGTATTAGCTTGTCCGCTAGTGGAGTGTGTGCCAGTGCGGAGCTGAACGCGCCTGCTTACCATCTCTCGAGTGGCAGATGGTGTGTGTCAGCTTGTTCCTTATTGTCCTGAGACATGCTTTAAGTGGTGTGCTGTGAAGAGGTGGAGTTGGTCCTTCAGACGTGATTAAGCTTGTGGTGTGTAAGATATCGGCAGACGGATGCCAGCGAGCCGAATGCAGCCCTGTCCTTCATCTTCTCCATGGAAACATGTTTATTGTTTAATTCTGATCTTTTTGTGAGTGTCAGGTGAGCAGATGATGATATTTTGACACACACTGCGATTGTGATTTAAACTGCGATATTTAACATTTAAATGCATTATTTTATATTCAAATGTACTTATCGAGGCTAACAGCAAATCACTACTACTAATAATAATCACCTCAAATGGATTAAAAAAATAAACAAGAACCTAAATTATTGCCAAACTCTTCAGAAAGTCCTGTGTGTAATGTGTCCTGTAGTAAATTGCAGTCTTTTGTGGTTAAATAATTGCAGGGGTGTGTATTGCTGTTTTGATTTTTGCGTGATTAACTGTGCAGCAGTAATGCTCTTTATATGTTTCTTAAAGCATTTATCATTAACGGTAACTTGCGTCCTACACCTGTGTGATCATCCGGTGGAGGATTTTGACATTTGACTTTAAAAATATCATTACACTGAAATCACCGGAGCATCAGGGATGAGAACTGTGTGTTCATTAGTGTGTTGAAGTGTCTGTGTAAAGATGAAGCAATAATCCTCTTTAGTGCTGCAGGAAAGATTCATAGGATTTCCTTCAGTCAGAGTTTTAGGATCCCAAAAGCTCAGTGTTCAATGAGTAAAGAGATTTTTTTTTAATAACCGTATGTAATTTTGTGTAAAATCTCAGTTACTCTATAAATCTCTCTCTCTGTCTCTCTCTGTCTCTCACAGTTCATACACAATAGGCCTCTTATGCATGTTTGATCTGTTAGAGAATGTGGTGCCCAGGCTGCTTCGCATTCCTCTGGACGATTTCGTTTTTATCGGCATTCCTCTTTGACGTCTGTTGTTTGTTTACGCACTTCACTAAATCACGGTTTGTTAACCAGACAGATTTTTTTGACCACGTCTCATTTCATTACACACAGTCGCTGTCGGATCTCAATTTATCTACAGGTGACCGGTCTTGCTTAAGACCACGTTGTGTGTGTGTGTGTGTGTGTGTGTGTGTGTGTGTGTGTGTCCATGTTCTTTTTCTGTGTTTGTGTGCGTCCCTGCGCTCCAGTCCGCGTCCCTTTCTGGGTGTCAGCGTTCGTCTGACTCTGTAGGGTATTTCCCTCCTCTTGTCCTCTAAACCCTGGGACCCCTCAGTTTCTAATAAACTTGTTGCCATGGTGATGCATCAGGCAATGGTATGCTACAGTAATCTGCCCCAGAAGAGGGGGGGGGGCGGTGCGGTGCAGAGCAGAAGTAGTTGAGGATTGATTCACTAGAAAAGGCTCTGAAGAGGGTAGGGGGGCGGGGCGGGGCGGGGTGGGGGGTGAATGAGGCTCGGTGCAGCAGATTACGAAAGGTTCTGGCTGAAGAATTCAAAAGCACGGCTCATGTTGATCATGAAAGTGCTGAACAGAGTTGGCTAAAGGGGAACGAGAGTAAATTCCTAACTCCTGAGTGTGTTTCTGAGTAACAGGTAGTAGTTTAAAACGACGTAATCCCTGTGGTCGGACCCTGCGCTTCTGTTCCACAAAAAGTGTCTAGTAAAAGCAGGAATGCGCTGGGTTGTGGAGGAGGGGTGGAGAGAAGGACAAAGGTTATCTATTATTCTCACTAGTGTGTCACATGACCGGGGCCGCTCCTGTGGGATTACTGCTGCTGCTGATGGTTTGTGTGTGTGTGTGTGGCGTAACTGTAGGTGTGTCAGTCCCGATCTCTGTTGAAGGCTGCAGTTCATCTACAGAATCTTTGCTTTCCGGCGCGGTTGTTAGTGAAGGTGTTAAGGAGTGTAAGAGGGTAGTGAGCTGAGCTTAGCGCGTCAGTGCTGCTCAGGTACTGGAGGAGGAGGAGGAAGTCGGCTTTAGTGCGTCATCACCACTCGGCACGAGTGCATTTGGCATTTGTCCTGCCGAACTTTCTGTTCTATGACTTATTCTTAATCCAGTCCTTATGTGGTTAAACATTTAATCTGAATAAAAGTCTGCAGTGCACCAGCAGTAAGTGAAGTGTGAGACTCTAGACGTTAGTAGCCTCTAGACATTTGATCCGGTCTGGGTGTCGGGAATGACGTGAAGGAGGACGCAAGTGCAGGTAAAAGGCAAGATTTAACTCGGCAGTAACCAGAACGTGGGTAAACAGTAGTTGTAGTCAAAAAACAGGCAAGGGTCGGTCGATCGGCAAAACTCATAAACTAGGGTAGACAAGGAATCGGAAACCAGTATCAAGGTCATACACAATAATAATCACAATAATAATCAAGGCTTGGTAACGTCCGGAAAACTCACGAGAGCGTATACCTCGCCAAGTCTCTCTATTGCCGAGTCCTATTTAAGCACCTGGTTAATTGGGTGCAGGTGTTGTAGAATTCAGGTGACTTGGAACGTGACGGTTGGGAATTGTAGTTTGTTTCTGCCATGATTGTAGGCGGATATGGTTTTGTTTGATCTGCCGCTTCAGCTGCCCTGACACTGGGATGATAGTTTATTTTAGTAGTTATTTCAGGTGTAACGGTGTGATGTGTCACAAAGCCTCGTCAGGAAAAAATATGATGTGCAGCGTGAGAATGTTCAAACCACACAATAAATATTCTTCTGTTAAAATGCGTCTAATGCGTTAAAACTGAAACTCCAGTGCCTCGTCTAAGGTCACATGATTATTATCACGCAGGAAGTGAAAAGCAGAATAGACTGAATGGTGAGAAACGGCTTCAACAGATCACGCAATTTGTGAAGGAAACTCAATTTGACATTCTTTGGGTTGGTGTATTGCTTATTGCTTCCTGTCACTCTTCTCATGCTGTGCTGTGATTGGCCGGGTGAGTTGTCAGTCAAGGTGATGGTTTGTTTATGTTCGACTGTATTGTATAACGGCTAATCCTGTTGTTACTTGTTTTGCTTAAAGCTGTTGTTTGTAATATATCACAGATGTGAACACGCACACAGTGCTAAATACAGTTTTTCTTTGAGGTTAGTTATAGTTATGTATTATTGTTCAGGGTTTCGGGGTACAGACCCCAACACAGCAGAAGAAGCGAAAAGTTCTTAAAAATATAGCTGTGTTACTGTTTTATTACCCAATTAATGTTAAATTTAAAACGAGTAGTCTAAGCTCACGCGCGCACACACACACACAACCATTATCTGACTCTGCTATCCGACATGCACATCTCATTATATTTTAAAAAGAGAACTCTGGTCATGTGATCCCTCACTGCTGTAAAAGTTTGTGTGTTTTTGCTCAAAATCCGGATCTTTGTTTCCTCGACTTCTGCTCCAGGGGACGTTTTATTTCCCCAAGTCAAAAACTTTATATGGTAGAATTCAAAGGTTTTTTGTTGTTGCGTTGTTTGATTCAAATCAAAATGTTAAATTACTGAAAACTGAATAAACTTTTCTTGTGAGCTGATTACATGACGTGACACTTGTAATATATTAGAAAGATGACTGAAGGTGAGATATCTCGCAGTTTATTCATGTATCTTGGTGTTCTCAGTGTTCTCAGTCCTGGAGCTGTGGAGGTGAGAGCACACATAAGATCACATCGCGCTTATACACATTTACATACTTATTCACACCTGCAGTTGGAGGTTTGAGCGATACAGAGAGTTTAAAAGGTCACTCTGATTGTGATAATCACTCAATACAACACAGCAGAAATAATCATTGCTTGAATAAGTGTGCTAGATTATTTTCTATTGATTAAACTTGTGAACTTGTATTTAATATCTAATGATGAAGTAGTGTGTGTGTGTGTGTGTGTGTGTGTGTGTGTGTGTGTGTTCCATTCAAATTCTGTATACAGAAAATAAAACCTAGTTAAACTTTTACCGCCCTGATCTGAAGGGGTGCTCGTCTCTGCCCATAGTTTTTGTTTTGTGAAGCTCTCCGGTGCTCCTCAATGTGTTTTTGTCCCCTTAGTTCTTTACTAAATAACATGTCCTTGTCCCTGCATACATGCAGTATTACCTCTTCAGTCGAGCTCCTGCGTGTGACGTCAGCCCCGATGTAAACCTAATCTGCCATTTTGTCAGGTGATCTGTCTGGAGCTTTATAGGGTTAAAATTCTGGAAGACAGTTTTATCAGTTTCTCTCTGACCAAAAGAACATAGCTGTGTGTTTATCTGCCACCAGCGGGGAGATGAGGCTAAACACGGTCAGGGACGAGCCCCTGCTGGTGTCACTGGTTTGTGTGTGCCGACTGACTTGCACATCATGAAGTACATGTTTCGTTTAAAAAAACAAACAAACAACAAAAACAACACAACAGATGTCCAGTATAGTAATGTACTCGTGTTACCTTTGCTGATTTAGAGCACATGCAGAGGTTCGGTTGGGCTGAGGCTTTCTCTACATTTTACTAGCGCTCTTAAGCTTCTAGTGGTTTTTACTAGCATGTGTTATATTTTTTATATTGACACCCCACCTTTGATCCACTGGAGGGTCCTGGCATGTCAGTGTGGCAGTGATTAATGACCAGTGATTTGTTTATAGCACCACTAGGACCTGTTCTGTGTGAAAGTCCCAGGAGAACATTTTTATGCTGAGCTGCTGCCAGAAGATTGGAGATGTTCGATTGCTGATTCCTCAGATCTTAAACTAGTCATCTGTTGCGTCACTCGGAAGCTTCATCGTTCGGTACACAATGGAGGCTGATCGGACGATCACCGGTCACGGCCAATCAACCTGAGCACCAGACGTTTCTGCTCCCTGGACGCTCGACCGGTTCATCTCTATTGTGAATGTAAAAACGTTTCTAAGAAATCGACCTTGTCGTCAGTCAGGCGATAAATGAATCTCCTATTTGAAAAATGACTAGAGGTGAGGTATCTCCCAGTTTATTTAGGTATCTATAATAGGGACCTTGTTTTGGAGTATAATGAGTGCATGTCATGAGAGCAGCTGCAGGCTTTCCGTGACCAAACCTTCGGGAAGTGAATGAGCACCTCTCGACTCGCACTGTTCATCCTTGCCTGATACTGGATCTAATCTTGTGTATTATTTTCCTCGATGACGAAGCAGCAGCAGGTCCTATCACTTCAGCTTGAAACTGTGCTGCTCTGCGTTTGTGCTACTGAAAGACTTTATTCAAGTCTATAGTTTTTCCCCCCCTAACACCCTCTCCGTAGCTGAGAAGCCGACGCGCTCCTGACGCAGAACGAGTACTGATGCCTCTGGTTAGCTTTGTTTTGTCAGGGTTTGTGTTTCTTTAGTCTTGATTCTGAAAAGATGCACACATGAATTTATCCACATAGTACAAATATTAGTGTGTGTGTGTGCGCGTGAGTGTGCGTGTGTGTGGGGTTCCACAGGTGAGGAGATTCAGGAATGATACAGCAAGATGCAGTTTTGCACAAACATGGAACCTGCTGGAACTTTTCACAATTAAATATTTATATTGTGATTTCTGTGTGCGCGTGTGCACGATTTAATAATTTTTTTCTTTTTGTTATTATAATTTAAGGCACTGTCCTGATTTCTTTCTGCCTTCAGTGTTCCTGTTGTGTGTCTTTATCAATAAGCTCTCATTTATTCTGCTTTTCCCTCATCAGGTGCCGTAACCTCTCTGACCTGGATGTCATGGCCTCAAGCTTCCGGTCATGCAGAACATGTCCCTCGTAAGCCTTCCATCTCTCACACACACCTTTCCACGTGAATCGTATGCCTGCACTATGACCACCTCCCACATGAATGGCCACGTAAGCGAGTCAGAAGACAGGGCGGCGGGCACCAGCGACGGCCCGGACTCGTCTGGCCACTGGCACAGGGAGATGGCTGTGGACTGTCCAGGTGACTTAGGCGCCCGTACGCTGCCCGTACGGCGCAGCGCCCAGCTGGAGCGGATACGCCAGCAGCAAGAGGACCGCAGGAGGAGGGAGGAGGAAGGCCGTAACCGGTTAGAGCTCGAGGTCAACTCCTCCATGCGCCTTAAGAAGCTAGCGCAGAACCCCAAGGTGGGCATTGACAACCCCACCTTTGATCCTCTGGAGGGTCCTGGCATGTCCCTGGGGCAGCTGCAGGGCTTCAGTGGGTCACCACGACTGTTGGGTGAGTAATGACCGGTGTTTTTGCTTATCACACCATTCTGCGTAAACACTAGGACCTGTTCTGTGTGAAAATCCCAGACGTTCATTGAGGTGCAGACTTTCATCTTTAATCCGTGTGTGTATCTCCAGCACTCTCGTGTGTCTCTGTATTAAAAGGACCAAAATGAACTAGACAGCTAGTTTATGAACAGCTGCTCTGTGGCCAGGTGTGTGTGTTTACCTGCAGAGAAATGCACATCCCTAATTATAGTTATAATCTTGTACAGTGGAACCTTGGATTACGAGCATAATTCGTTCCGGATTATGAAAACCCAAATTATTTTTTCCACAACCCCAAAAAATAAATACAAAAAAATAATTAATACAATCTATGAAGTGAAAATAAAACAGATTTCACTTTACCGTAAAAAAAAAAAAAAAGTCTAAATAAATCAAGACAGATAAGTGTTTCCGTTTGTGCGTGCAGGCGCCGTGTGTGTGTGTGTGTGTTGAATTAGCCCCTTCCCTCGCCTCGTTTTACACAGTAACACTCCTCAATAAGTAACACAACTCCTTCTAAGTTTCACAACAAACACACACACACAATGGAAGCACTGTTTTAACGGAAAAAAAGAAATCTCTCTAATGGCACTGGCGTGAGCGCATACTAACGGAATCACTGCTGTAAAGTAAAAAACAAAAACAAATGAACCAGCACCTTATCTTTGAAAAGAATCGCGACAGAGCTGAGTTTCTGTGTACGTGAGTGAAGCCGGGGAGGCGGGGTGAAAAGAGTGTGTGTGTGTCGTTGTCAAATTACGCACTCTCGCGCACACAGTAGACGCTGAAACACAGAGGGAGATGTTGATTATACCACTAAGAGATGAGCACTAAGACCCAGGGGAGCAGACGAGACCATTACCCACAATCTGCAGCACAAGAGTGACGCTTGGTGTCAAAATAAGAGGCCCATGCGTGATACATGATACTCTGCACTCGTAAACCAACACTTGCTCGTTTTTTAAATCTAAATTTATTCAAAAATCTTTGCTCGCCTTGCGGAACACTCGTAAGCCACGTTACTCGCAATCCAAGGTTCCACTGTATATATTTAATTATATAATTATATCTCTAATTGTATCTGAAGGAATTATTATTATTATTATTTATTCTGTATTCTTTGCTGTGCCTAAAGAACTGCTAATTTGGGTGCCTGAACATGCTTGAAACCTCGCCAAATTCAGTCCCGGCGAAAAATTTGGTGTGAAATTGTATGAGTGGGCGTGGCCGAATGACTCAGCAGCGTCCCCTGGAATGTGATCTGGGTCCCTGTAAGATATTAAATTTGGTTCACTTGTGTATCTCCTCGGCATAAGGAAAAAAAGTCTACTGGCGGTACTCTCTGAAGTGAACAGGAAGACCGTCATTTTGGAAAAACTGCAAGATGTTGCGCTTCGCACATGTTTTTGCATTTTAACGAACGAGGGGAATTGCCCGATCGAGTTCCAAATTTTTCAGGACGCTCTTAACATCTCAGAAAGTTGCTGTATTTCTTACATTTTTCCTCCAATCCAGCTCATAATCTTGACTGACATCAGGCCGTGCACATCTTTCTTTATGACCCGGTCGTCATGAATGGGCGCGGGCAAATGTTTCGGCAGCGCCCCCTAGATCTGGGTCGCTATAAGACCTACAGACATGAAATTCGGGACACTGATGTATCTCCTTGCTCTCTTGGAGGTTCTCTCTACAACGAACAGGAACTCCGCCATTTTGAAAAAATAGCAAGATGTTTACAGGTCGCTCTAAACTCCTCACCCACCAATAGTCATCAAAATCGTTTGTCCCGGTCACATGATCTGGCTTTGGTGCCACCACGAATTTCACCCTCCCCCGCCGCACAGGAAATGCATACATCTCCCACACACTTCATCTCATCTGGACAGAACTTTACAGCATCATTGACATTCACAGTGTGAACACATTGACATGCCAACACGATAATACAGTCATAGCGCCACCAACTGGTAGCAGGAAATGATTGGTTTATATCTCTTTTTGGCTGAAGTTCTGCTCAAATGGAAGGACGACATCAGAGAGAACATGCAGGAGGACATTGTAGAGACCCGCATGGACCCCACCGGGCGCGAGGGCTCGATCATCGCTGGTTGCAGCTTTAGAGCCTGTCCACACGGAGACGCGTTTCGCTGTATACGTATACATTTTTTTATCGTATTGGCGTTTCATCCACACGGATCCGGCGTTTTAGGAGACTGAAACCGCTATTTTTTGAAACCGGGTCCCAAGGTGGATAAATCTGAAAACGACACCCTTGCGGTTTCGTGTGTACAGCCAATCCGTATATTTTGTGAAACGATGATGTCATGCGCATGCTCAAAGTCGTCTTCTCCGTGTATAGTGCATCTCTATGGCAGAATTACAGCGCCCCATACTGGTCTGGCATATATATATACTACACCGTTTTCAGTGGTTTCGTGTGTACGCAGATATTTCTTGAGACGACGCCGAACGAGGTAAAAAAAAATGATCGGATAGGGAACACACTGGCTTCGTGTGGACGGAGCCTTAGTTTAGGTTTATTCCTTTTGTGCCCTTGTGTGCGCACTCTTTACATTTAATCAGAAACACACCAGATCTATTAAACTGTAAGCAGTTCTCATGTACACAGCCTTAAAGTGCTTCTGCCGGTTGAGATTTAGATTGGATTTCGATCTCGGGTCTGATTAGAGCATTCCAGGATTTTTCCTTTTGTGAACGCAGTTCTTTATAGGGTTTAGTTTGAGACTACACTGTATTATGCAGATGGTTTTAATGTTCTGGCTGATCGGTGTGTTGTCCCGTTAAACACACACAACACACCAGTGAGAGGTCTATGAGGCTCATACACTCACTCAGTGCACACAGGACTGGTTTCTTCTGCAGTGGCATTTCTCTGGGTTTACACACACTGTGTGTGTGTGTGGGGGGGTGTTAGAATTCCTCATAAAAGGGAGTGAGATCCCCTTGTAAGTACTAGATTAATTATAAAAAAACACTCCTGATAGTCGATGTGTCTCAGCCAGGCGGTGCTGTTCGTCATCTCTTCTGTAGTATTTCTTCACTCCTCAGCTTCTAAATCGGCTTCTGCTTTTGCACGGCTCTGGAGGGCGGAGCCTGTTTCGTTATTTCATTAAAGTTGGACATAAGATTTGTTAGCGCCCCATACACACACACAACGCACACCGCACAAATAAACTCTTGTTTCACCTCCTCCTGTGTTAACTCCTTACACACACACACACACTATTCGTTTATTTATGGTTGAATAATTGAGAGGTATTTACTGAATGTACAGAATGTCTAGCTGAGCAGTCTTAAAATTGTTCGACGTGTGTGTGTGTGTGTGTGTGTGTGTGTGTGTGTGTTGACAGATCTGGAGGAGTTGCTCATGTCTCTGAAGCAGGTGCAGCACTGTCTGGGTGATGCTCAGAGTCAGGAGGATGTGGATCTGGTCCTTCAGCTTGTACAGAAGCCTGACTTCCAGAAAGCCTTCAACATCCACAATGCTGTGGCTCTGCACATGAACCGGCCGAGTCCTCCCTTTCCCCTCACAGACCGCGCGCAGAGCCTTGTGCAGGAGGTCAGATACCCTCAAATTTATTATTGTTATTATTGTTGTTAGAGAAATATTCAGCCTCGTTATTTTAGTATACACATTATTTTAGCATAACATAGTTATAATTATTATTTTTCTTTAATTAAAATGACTTTTAAATTAATATAAATGAGGTAATAGATAAATGTGTCACTTGAACTGTGTGTAACTTTCCGCCTGTGTGTGCAATAACGGGAACTTTTTGTAAGTCGCTCTGGATAAGAGCATCTGCCAAATACCTGAATGTAAATGTCTTCTCAGTGAGGTTTCACCTCCAGCATGCTTGTCAGGGACCAGCTGATGGCTGTGCTCTACTTTTTTTTTATGTTCTTTGTTTTTCATTGTTAAAAGCGCTATTCAAATAAAATTGGTTTGAATGCATGAACAAGCCCTTGGATGTTTCTCTCTAGCTAAAGCCCTTTTGCTGCTGAGGCGCTCGTTTAACCTAAAAAAATCTCAAAGAGAATTCTAGCGTTCTAGCGAAATTTCCAAAAACAAACATCCCAGACACCCACTTGTTCTGGGAAAACACCTCGCTCTGCCTGTGCAGTAATGAGCTGGTGATTATGTTTAGTGTACCTGTATCTTCACACTCTTAAACATTTCTGAGCTCTAAGCGGACTTTATCCCTCGTCTCCTCCCCAAACTGGGACAGATGAGGTTTAGTTTACTGCATGTGGTATTTAACAGAAAACGCCTTCTTCCTTTCAGGTCCAGGTCATGCTGCAGAGCAGCTCACAGAAGGAGGGTCTGGACCTGAGCACGTTGCTCAAAAGCCCTCACATGCTGGTCAGTGTCGCTCTCACCTCACACACACTTCCTTCCTCTGGTGAATTAAACTCTCAGCTGTGATTATCTGTGTTCTAAAGTCCAAAACCCAGTCCTGAACATGTGCTCATGTATGTGATTACACTGTCATGGCTGATGGCTATGAAACGCATCCCCTCGACCCCAGGTGTGAGCATGTGGTGGTGTTGTTTTCCCCTGCAGTCCCTCATGCTGGCCCATGACAGTGTGGCTGAGCAGGAGATGCAGCCAGAGCCGGCAAGTCCACATGATAATCCATGTGAGACCCTCACACAGTGGGGAGGTGAGACTGTCAGGATCGTACGCATAGAGAAGGCCAAGGACGTCCCTCTGGTGAGAACACTGTCCTGGTGTGCTTTACTTCTTATTTTGCTGTCTCGCGCTCGGTCCTGATGAAACCTCGTGCGTGTGTGTGCGCACGTGTGTGTGTGTATGCAGGGAGCCACGGTGAGAAACGACATGGACAGTGTGATCATCAGCCGTATTGTGAAGGGCGGAGCCGCAGAGCACAGTGGACTGCTCCATGAAGGTGACGAGATATTGGAGATTAACGGCGTCGAGATTCGCGGCAAAGATGTCAATGAAGTGTTTGATATTCTGGTGAGGAATGAAAGATCTGAGCATCGGGGTCAGAAAATATAAATATAATACTAAGACACTTTGTGGATGTCGTTTAATCAAAGTATATTTATATTTGTTGTTAATATTCATAAACGGTTTATTTGTGCGTTCGCAGGCAGAGATGCACGGCACGTTGACGTTTATTTTGATTCCCAGCCTAAACACTAAACCTCCTCCTGTTAAAGAGTCTGTGGTGGGTTTAACACTGGATCCTGATCCATATATAAATGCTGATTAAAAGCTTAAATTGAGTTTGGCTTCAGGTCGTCTGTGCTTTACCTCCCCAGGTCCATGTGAAAGCACATTTTGACTATGACCCTTCTGACGACCCGTATGTCCCGTGCCGGGAGCTCGGCCTGTGCTTTCAGAAGGGGGACATTTTACACATCATCAGCCAGGACGACCCAAACTGGTGGCAGGCCTACAGAGACGGAGATGAAGAAAACCAGCCTCTAGCCGGGCTCGTGCCAGGTAACCGAGCGCCCCTGACTCTAATGACATCACTAAGGATATATGCAGCACATCACCAGTTTTTCTTTTTTTTTTCTGGGTTCTTTAATTATTATTTAATTCCGTTTTATTTCTGTGGAACTTTAAAGCACAGACTCTGTCACGAAGCATATTATCCTCGTGCCATATAACGTTGATTATATTATTTTACAAGACTTACCAACTGTTATGCATCTTATGTAGGAACTGCTTAAAAACATTGGGCTCCACTAGTGTTAGAGTCGTGGGTTAATGTGAAGTCGCCAATCTGGAATGATTTGTTTCTGTCGTCTGAATTTTTAACACCTGCCGCGTTTTCGGTTTCTGTCACGGTGCCGCGGTGTCGAGCATTTATTCTAAGGGAGATGTTGATCTAGATCAGCACATTCCATGGCCTCTGAGATACTACTCCCTCTTCTGGGACCTTCAGAGGGGTGAAGGCTGCATAATGAAGATTCAGTACCACCTGTGCCATGTTCTACAGCCCTTAATAACATTACAAATCACCATCAGAGAATAATCTGAATCTCACATGCTCTGGATCTGTCAACGTGTAGGCAACTTCCTTTATTCAAACTGTGTGTAAATGAAGAATAATTTACATGTTTACCCATAACAGACATCCATAAAAAATTACAAGTTCAAATAAACAAAAAAAAATTATTCTCAATTAATTAAAAAATGATAATTTCAGATGCGTGTGGGGTGTGTGTGTGTGGGGTGGGTGTGTGTGTGTGTGTGTG